>OVAP01002423.1:0-19492 GCA_900406295.1 Aurinia saxatilis
ACATAGATCATTTAGTGCAGATTTGTGCTTTCTCTGAGATTTTCAACTACAATAACAATAAAGTCTAGTAATTTCGAATAAGAAAAAAGAAAAGAAATTTTATTCCAGAATAAAACTCTTAGTAATTTAAATACTATCATCAATTTTTGTTTTGTGAACACACTATTGTCTTTAAAGATAAAATAATTTAGGGGGAAAAGCGACTATAAATATATGCACATAGATTAGGGGGGAGACAGAGACCAAGGCCCACACTTCTTTAACAAAAGAACAACAAGCCCGTGACCCCAAATACTAGCTTTCAAGTTTTATTATTTCTCTCATCTGACATAATCTCCACCGTTAGATCTCATTTTCTCATGTCCCATTCTGACTCGAATCTAACCGTCCATATTCCTCTAGTGTCTTTAATAAGTGGGCCCCTTTTCTTTTCCCTCTCGCCGTACACTCTCCTTCAAGCGCCAGTGCCACCGCCCTCGCCACTTCCTCCGCCGGCGCCACCGTAATCTCCTCGCCGGAAGCTTCGTTTCTTCCATAGACTACAGAGAGTGTGCTTATGGCGTATTCTCTCCCTCTTCCGGATAATCTTGCCATCACCGCCACCATCGCCGGCACCGTCATGGCGTGAGCACGAACCTCCGCCGCACCTTCCGCCGTCGTGCACATTAGCTCAAGTGCAGCTAAGGCACGTTCCGCAGCTGAGTTCTCTAATCCTCCGGCGGTTTCCACCACAGCACGGGCGGCTCCGGCCTCCACCGCCACGTGGCGGTTACCTTCCGCGAGACAGAGAGCTAGGAGGATCTTGGTGACGTGTTTTGAAGTAACGATCTTGTTGCTTCTAAGGCAAGAGACAAGACCCCGCATGAGACCCGGAGGACAAGTTGGGTCGGATGGTGGGTCGGGTACGACGACACGTTCGAGGAGTTGGAGAGCTAGGAGCTTGTCGGATTCGGAGATGGAAGCTAAGTGAAGCTCTGCGATCTGGTATGTTTCTTGGAGTGTTGAGGCGATTGGAAGAGGCGGAGGAGGAGGTGGAGGAATTGGACGAGGAGGAGGAATGGTGGAGGGAGTTTGATCGAGGTGGTGAGGGAAACGCCATTGAGTGAAGCTTTGAGAAGTGGAGGCTGAGGAGGATGAGGAAGAAGAGGATGTGGTGGTGGGTTTACGGCGAGGTTGTTGGTGAGAAGAGGTGGGACTTAGGACGGATTGTGTGCAACGGCGAAAGAAGCCACATGAGAAGAGAGGGCGCGGTGGCGCGTGGGTTTTCGGTTTCTGGTTGGCTTTCATCATCGGTTGCTTGAGAGATTGGGGACTGAAGTGAGTGAGTGTGAGTGTGAAAGTGAAAGAGAAGTGTGTATTTATATAGGTAGAGAGATAATGGGTTCGCACCAAATTTGTCAGGCGTATCACTAGTTGTACTGAACCTATTATGATTATGACTCGTATTTAACCATAAAACATCATCATTACAAGCGATCTAGAAGAGGATAGTTCAAAAAGGTTGTTTATATGATTACGAAATAGTGTTTAGCAAGCAATCACAAAACGTTAAAAAGTGGATTCTATTAACTTTAAACTCAGAAAGTAAAGCACAAAACTCAAGAATGTAACAAAGGTCACATAACAAGAGTCTATAAAGTACTCCGTTTCCAAAGCCTATCACCAAATAATTTAGTTAAGCCAATGGTTTTTTTCTCTATAAGTGCCCAGCAAAAATTCTACAACTGTGAAAAGTCAAGGAGAGGAAGGTTTGTTAACCTTTTGAACGATCCAATCATTTCCATTTTTCGCTTAGTTCCTTCTTCTCTGAAAGTACCCAAGTGATGTAGATGGCTGCAAGGAGTACTACAATTGTTATCAAGAGAAGAGCGTAGCTGAAATCATCGGTCAGCGAGTCGTAGGTCTTTGAAGGAGCCAGTCTTGTGTAGAAGAGATCTACTCCATAGGCAAAGACATGTGTTGTTGACTCTAGCTTGGCCGGAGCTGTTATTATGCCTCTTAGACCTTCTACTTTGAGGGAGTGTGTGATGTATGACTGTCGAATATGACAAGTGCATTAGAATCATAGAAAATAGGAGTGTGAAATACGGAAGATGGAGGGGTATGAGGGAACCTGAGGAATGATGGGTAATGAATCTGTGAGAGGGATGACTCCTTCTTCTTTCTCAGCTTGTGACGGGTTTAGTGTCCGGCGTGGATCCACAAATCGTTTATCAAGTGCCAATATCTAATCATTCATTGGAGCAGTTTTAGGTATCAGTTTCTAATCCATGGAGGGATCTATATATATGGTAAAAAATGAACAAACCTGATCCCCTATGGTACCAATGAGAAGCTGCTTTGAAGTAATACCCTTTGCTGTTGATGTCACCGCTATGGTTTTTACGGACTGAGCAAAGAAGTATGATTGTGACTTTGTTAAAATCTCTGGTCTCGAGTACGAAGAGATAGGTGCTGTTAGATTGTGTTTTCCCAGAATGAGTTTCCAGACATTTTTGTTCTCCTGCAAATAAAATTTATAATGTTACACAGAGCAAAGAACACTCAGGTAACTGAATAAGATGTGTGGGTATGAGGTCATACCGCCCGAGACTGATCATAGATCTCAACAACGGTAACCTCATACTTGTGAGCTCGAAGATTGAAATAGTGGTAAACAACCCAGTTCTCACTAAATACCTGCAAACAATTTTTAAAGGCTAAGAAAGTTGCAGCACAACTGTTACGACAAGAAATTACGACTTTGTATGAGCCCTTACTGCATGAACCGGCCCTTGACAGCCTAGATGTGACAAACGGTGCAGTATACGCCCTGTGATGGTGTCAATGAGGTATACTACAAGTGCTGACTCCTCTGGTGGAACTGAACCAATCTCACCAGCGCCCTTTGGTGACACGGTGGCCACAAACAGCAAGTTTCTTGACACATATTTATACAATAGTTCTTGGTCTGTATTGACTTTGGCTTGTGTATGAACAACCTGGAGATATAAACCATACACAGGTCATGATTAATCTACAAAACATTTGCTGAGCGTCCATTCTAGTGTTTTGGATTGAAAAACTCCAACAAACGGCAACTCGCAGAAAGAGACATCACAATCTGTGTCTATATATATCGAGTAGAACACTAATAAGCATTAAAGAAGCATAATAAGAACTGATTTAGAGACCAAGATTTATACCTCATTTGGTTTTCGTGTTAGTGTAGAAATTATTTTCTCGGATTCTGAGGGAAACACAACAGTCCAAAGTTCCCTGGTAGTAAAGCAGTACTCATCTGCAGTCTCACCAGAACAACTGCTCTTCATTCCGTGTCCTCTGATAATACCATCTTCAGCCTCAACAGTGTACCAATATACATTTTGAAACTCGCTTTGAAAGATGCTGAGAGCCTCTGAAGTTTTTGGGTACAAGTGGACATGTCCTTCGGTATCAGCTATTAGATGTAAACGTTGTTCTGTTGAGTCCGTAAATGGAAGAGGCATAACTTGCACAACAGAGTGACCAATATCTGACGAGCTAAGCTCTTTTCCTGTGTATACATCTACAAACGAAAGTACACCAGGTGCACTTGAATCTGATCCGCACCTGCCAACTACAAGAACAGAAGGATTCTCGTCCAAGGCGTGATGATGAGGGACTTGCCATTGGTACAAGCTAATACCGTTTGGGCGTTGACAGGATCCTGATTTGCTCGGAGAGCTAAACAGCATAGACCAGATGATCCTCCCATCTCCAGTATGCAGAGCAAAAAGTTTCCCAGCACGAGTAAGTGCTATGATTAATTTCCGAAAGCCATTATGGTCACGCGTCAGTTTGTTCTTCCCGGAACTTTTCAACCTCATGTCTTGAATTGCTACCACATCCTCGGGGCTTGCTAGCAACAAGCTACCCTTGAGTTTCAGCACGTGTCCCTTCCAAAAGAAAGAAAAAATGTTTCAAATGGTTAGGGTGAGAGAACCAGAAGAATGCGTCAAATGCACAACTATAAAAAAAAAATTCCAGAGAAATTGAGAAACCCAACACAGACGTTTAGGAACATTCATACCTTAAGCCAATCAAGTAGAGTGTGCTCCACTTCTGCCACTGATACACCATCCTTTGCCACAGGGAGTTCTGCTGTTGTAACGTCAGTCACCGAAGCCAAGCCTTCTTCCCTGCTCCAAACAATTGCCCCTTGTTGCAGTAACAAGAGTGAGTGGTCTTCCATCACGATAAGCGCCCTGAATCCATTACTCCTGTCTGTCTTGATATAGTTGTTTATGAAAATTTTATGGACACGACCCCTATTTTGGTCCATTTGAATGCTCTCTTTAAGCAATACAGTACCCAAGTGATTAACAAGTTTCACCATGAGGTGAATCTTGCTCCCTTCATGATGAACTGTGGCAAAGGCCTCCTGATCGTCTGCAACAGGAAGTGAATCACTCATGGCTGTTTCATCAGATAATGAGTCTACCACCTTCAACTTCCCTTTTTCACCAACCCTCACAAATATAGTGCGTTTATTGACTTTTACAGCAACCATATTGGTAAGAAGAGGTGATAAAATCTCAGCCTTTCCAGAATCCTTAACAAGATCTAAAATATGGGTGTTGTTCAAAGTAATATCTCCATCTACAAAGGCAATAGTAACCAAAATTGACCTCATTGCATCAAGAACAACAACTTTATCGCTTGAAACTGATGAAATTTGGCCAGAGAATCCACCAGGGAACACCTTGCTTTTTTGTGCCACTACCTCTCCACTTTTGGAATCAATCTGATAAACAACAGCCTCAGATGAATCAATGAATCCCAGCACATTAATTATAGTACTTCCAGAAGGTTGAAGAACCCGCTGAACTTCAAACCTGCAGGAGGCACCAAAAAAGCATCTAGAAATATTACTAAATGTGAAAATCATTATAATATCTATACCCGAACTTGAAGCAAACTCATTCAAACACAAAATGAAGCTGTCATACCCTTCCGCTGTGAAATCCTTTTTCCAGAGGACCTCACCATCTACAGCTGAAACAGCATGAAGATACCCACCACCAAATACAAGAATAGGGTAGTCTTTGTCAACCTTCAAACTTACCTGCAAGCTAGCTCTAATTTATTAATAAGCAGCCAAGGAAATGATGACAACTAAAATTTCAGATAACATCACTATACAATGCTCTATAGATCAAAGTAGTTGGTTTTTTATAATAAATATAAAAAATACTTTTGCAATTACATTACTAACCGGGACTGATAACAGTGACTTGGAATGCTGCGCGCCATACAGCGATGTTTCCCACACCATTTGGCCGTCAGGAAGGTTCCAGGCTCTTAAAATACTCCCTTCTGCTGACAGGGTGATAACATCTGCAATAATATAAAGCCAAGAAAATAGAGTTCAAGACTATACTACATTATTGTCGCAGGTGAAAGTTGATCCACCTACATTTCCCCAAGGCAATATCAACTCCATCGATAACATCCTTTGTCCCGAGAACATGCCTCCAAACTGCACCAGACCAGGAAACACAGTAAAAAATAAGATACTAACTTCAAGATTCAGAAATGGATAGCAAATACACGAAGATCACACTCTTCTTACATATTTCCCCGTGTCTAAGATCAAGTGAAGCAACAACATTCTCCTCGGTCGATACGATAACACGCTTTCTCCCAGTCTTCTGAGTGTGGAATACTGCGTGCTTCACTTTCCCAATGTAACGTTGGTGCCTACATCCGATCGCATCTCAAATTCATTTAACTACTATTCGAAAACGATCCTTGTATGAATCATAACACTAGGAAATTTCTCTAGCTACGAGATCTAAAACACTAAATAACAGATATCAGATAAACACTTCGGATTTTATCAATCTAATCGGCGAAAACGAACTACTGCATGCTTCGAGACTTCGAAACTAAATTAAGGAACAGATTGAGAAATCGGATGAAGAAGAGAAGAGTTTTACCAATCCATGAGGCCGACTTGATCTTCATAAAGAGAGAAAGATAAAACTGCAGATGATAAGAAGACGAGAAAGAGGAGCAAAACCCTAATCGTCGCCATAGCTATGGCGATTGCTGACTACTTTTTTCTTCTGCTGCTTGCTGCTTAGTGTTACCAGCAGATCTGGAAGATGATGATAGAGAAGAAATTTTTGGTATCGAAAACAAAATCGTGGGAGGCTTTAACAAAGCGAATATTTTATTTCATTTTTATTTTTAATCTTTTTCTCTTGGATGGTTTTGGTCATGTTTACAAGTGCTTGTTCAGTAAACTTGGATCCGAGTAAAAGTTTTAAGTTATCTTTAGATCAATAATTCAAGATGGACTATTGAAAATACAAGTATTTTTCATCTTTTACTTGCAAAATTAAATTTGAGGCTGCTAATAGTTTTTTTGTTAAATGTTTTATATCAAACATCAAAATAGGTTTATTATCATTATTCAATTTTAATTTAAAATCGTTTCACACACGCATTACATATGAAATATAGTGAATTCGGTAAATTTGATGGTGATGATGATTCATTACCATCTCTTCTACAAAAGATTTACTCTGATAATCTTTATAGTTTACACTTTATAATTAGTTCTGCGACAAAACTGGTTTGTGACCCTTTTTTATATGCGAAGGTCCATTATGATAATTTCCATAATTTACGATTTTTTGTAAATTTGGCGACGAAACTGACTTGTGACCCGCTCCTCCATGAGAAGGTCCACTACGATAACTTCCATAGCTTACTTTTTCTAGTAAATTTGGTGACGAAACTGATTTGTGACCCTTTCCTCTATGGGAAGGTGCACTATGATAATTTTTATAGTGTATGTTTTCTAGTGAATCTAACTCTTGATCCTCTCCTCCACCAGATTCCCTATGATAATTTTCATAGTTTACATCCACCAGTAAATTTGGTGGTGACTGATGACGCTCTTCTCCTTCATAAGATACATTGGTCGATAAGTTCTTGCCGTCTTCTTTTGCAACCTTCGTAGTTGTTGTGGGTGGGTTGATTTCTCTGATGACCGGTGAGATCACACGTGAGTTTTCAAATTAGCTTTTCACAATGAAGAAGTTTAAAAGGAATAATCTACAATATTGTTTCATGTTTATATTTATTATATATGGTATGACATGATTTATTTCTTCTACTTAAGTGAGCAAAAATTGATATTTATTTTTATTTCTAAGGTTTCCACAAGAACAAAAATATATTTTCATGAATATCCCTAAAAATACTAATTAATCATTTATTTTTATAGAAACAAATATTTGAAAATAGCTGTTATCTATTATCAAAATAATTTAAATTCCAAATATTTAAGGAAATGACAGTCACAATGGGTTACATGATATTAAAATATTTTATTTAAAATAATATAATAAGCATTTTAGAAACAATTCCATGCATGAAATTATATAATTAGCATTTTCATCTATTAATATATTTTAATTTTAATAGAAATAAAATTATTAGTAAGGAAATGAAAATAGGGATAATCTCCAAAATACCATCATTTGAAGTGGTAGTTCCAAAAATACCACTAAAAGTTTTGTTTTCCGAAAATACCACTAAAAGTTTTAATGTTCTAAAAATACCATTAAACTTGAATTAATTTTTAAACATTCAAAACTAAACCCTAAACCCTCAAAACTAAACCCTAACTCTTAAAAACTAAATCCTAATTATAAAATAATTAATCCAAACAGAAATAAATAAATTCTATACCTTTGAAAATTAGTTTTAGTATTTGTGGTATTTTTGGAAAAGATAAACTTTTAGTGGTATTTTGGAAAATAAAACTTATAGTGGTATTTTTGGAACTATCACTCCAAATGATAGTATTTAAAGGAATTTCTCATGAAATGAAGGTAATCACTTTTTGTAGACCTTAAGCACTACTAAAATCATTGGTAGAATTCAAAATACCACTTTTAGAATATCATTTTAAAAAAAATTACCATTGTATGCTGTTAAAATTTTAAAATATCATTTTTATAAGTCTCCTTATTTATTTTATAAATTTAACCAATCTTATATATTTTTAAACACTATAAAGATGTAATAAGTCTTTATAAACCTTATTAACATCTTATAATATTCTTTACCAAGCATTCTATACTTTTATGAACTGTAAAAATTATAAATTTTATAAAATAATTTATAAATGTAATTATTTATAAATTTTATAAAGTGATATTTAAAAAATGATCAAACACATATAGTTGTATTTTTTTAAATGATACCATAAAATGGAATAAATATAATTTTATAGTCATTCTGCCAGTTACATGGTCATTCTGCCAGTTGCGATTTTACCAAGAGCCGTCTCATATAAATCTTAGAGGATGTTGGTTTGCATGATCCATAAAGGACCATATAAAATAATATGGTCCGGTTATAAGCAGATCTACGAGTTTAGGTTTAGAATCTTTTAGAATTTTTTTTTATAAGTTATTATATCAACAACTATAATTAAAAAAGGGTGAATCTCTAAAACACCACTAAATAGTAAAGTAGTTCCTTGAATACCATCATTTACCAATAAAAAGACTAAAAGGACCTTTGTTCGATCTGATTAACGAAACAAAAAAAGAGGGAAAATAACAAAGAAAACGTAACCTTATTTTCTTCTCAGCCTCGCGAGAAGAAAATAAGGTATACACTTGATATGTATTTCACGGTGATCTAGATCTGGTTTTTGTGTATGTTGAGTTATCTTATAGCTTTGGAAGACCTTCCTAAACCTACATTTAACACTTGTTAACCATCTATTTCTTTTAAATGTATACATGGGAGATTTCTTTCCTCAAATTACTGCATTACTGCATTTTATGTTTTGGTGTTATCTCGTGACCTTGATTAATGCATATAATTTGAGTTTTCTTATAGTTTAGGAAGGCCTTCCTAAAGCCTGCATTTAACACTTGTTAAACCGTCTATATCGTTCTTTCTCTTTTATATAGATTAACACTTATAGTTTGTTTTTTGTGTTAAGTGTGTATACTTATAATTTAGTTTCTTATAGTTTAGGAAGTCCTTCCTAAAATCTGCAGTTAACACTTGTTAGCCGTCTACCTCTTTGTTTCACTTGATATGTATTTCATGGTGATGCAGATTTGGTTTTTGTGTACGGTTTTGATGTGTGTATGCATATAGTTTGAGTTTTCTTATAGTTTAAGAAGGCCTTCCTGAAGCCTACATTTAACACTTGTTAATCGTCTACCTCTTTCTTTCTCTTTTAGGTAAACATGGGTGATTCTTTTCATGAGAGCATACCACTGCCTCCTCTGAGATACAAATTGGGTTCAAAACCAATGAAGAGAGTGGTGATAAAGTGTTACTCAGATTTTAGTGTTGTGGAAACTGTGAAACAAATTCTTTGATGTCAAGAATTTGAACAAGTAGTGAAAACTTTTATAGGACCAATCATCGCAGCATCAAAAAGAAATTTTGATTTTTCAACTAGATTAGTTCATTTTCTTGAGAAAATCAATGATCTTAATAAACTTGAGGTTAAGGATTTCAATATTGTAGATGAATCAGTTGACACCGATGCTCCTCTTTCTGTATCCACTAAGAAAATCCATTGTAGCTTCTCATTTACTTGTCACTCTCCACAAATAGAATAAAGCTCCAGCATACTTCTCTTGAAAAGAAAAAAAATCACTAAAAAATGTTAATCACAATATCTCAAGAACTACAACATGGTTTTATCTAACATAACTTATCAATCTATGGAAAATCATTGAAACCGTTAACATTAATTTCATAGAACACCATTTTGAGATAAATGTCATCTTTTAGCTTTATAGTAAGTGTATATAACTAGTTATATATCAGATACAATATTTTTATAAAGTTTCACTCATCTCTTGTACATCTAGGAAGAATCAACACCTCTACTACCCTTAAGTTTTATTCCATATTCACAAATGCCCTCAGCCGAAAATGATTTTCTTTTTCTTTTATTTTCAATCGAAATTGAAGTAAAAATACGAACAAACCTCACCCAAACTTCATATTTACGACCCAACCAGTCAAGATCCGACCCATTCCAATTAAACCCGACCCAATCCCAAAAAAATTCTCCAATTTTATATCTTTCTTTTCATTCCTTCTTCTTCCTACATCAAATTTGTATTGGATCTACAACATATTTTTAAATTAGTTAAAAATTAAGAACAAGGAGATAATTGAAAAGAAGAAAAGGAATAAGAAGATTAACAAGGAAAATGATGAAGAAGATGATGAAAAAAAAATGGGGGGAAAAAGTGGGTCCTCGTTGATATAGATAAATGGAGGAAGAAGATGACTAGAAAAAAAAACGAGAAAAAAATTAATTAGAAAAAGAATAGAAAAAGTGTTGTCATTTATGTTCGAACTCGTGAACTCATATACATTTAAGACACCTTAAACCACTACACTAAAGAAATGTATTGGTAATCGGCACGCAAACAATGTATTAAATACAAGGTAGTTTTGAGTTTTTTACTCTTAGTAGTACCACAATAATCCAGTGGTTCCAATTTTGTTCATTAGTTTCATTTGGAAATATAGCTATTTTTTTAGTAATACCATATTACTAATAACAAATTTTCAGTAGTTCTTTTAATATTTGACATTTGTAACACATTTTCAATCTTTCCATGTAATAATATATCCAATAATTCATATCCTACAAAATTTTGCATCATAAGATAGTTTACATTATCAAACTCTTCTTAGAAGTATAAGGTGATTCATGTAAGATTGTAAATATAAGATTTTTTTAATCTAAAATTCAAATGTAGAATTAGTAGTATATTTTAGTTTAAAAACATAATTAAGATAAACATAATTTTTCCATCTTGCATAAATCACCTTGTACTTCTAAGAAAAGTTTGATAATGTCATATAGATGCAAAATTTTGTAGCATATTAGTTATTTGACATATTATTACATAAAAATGTTGGAAATGTGTTACAAATGTCAAATATGAAAAAAAACTACTGAAAATTTGTTAAAGTAATATGGTATTACTGTAAAAATATATATATTTCCAAACCACTATGAACAAAACTAGATTACTGAGGTATTACTAAGGTACACGTGGCGTTATCTTATTTGCTTGCAAAAAAAACAAAAAAAATGTGGGACCGCAGAGAGAAAGACACTGACATTGATTTTTGTTTTTTAATCAGAAAAATCGAGGCTATTTGGTCATTTCATCTATCTTTAAAAATATATAAAATATAAAGGGTATTTGTGATTAAAACTTGGTAGAGTGATTTGGTATAGAAAGAAAAGGGTATATGAGGTGATGGTCCATCTAGGAAGGTCTTCCTATAACAAAATATAAGTGTTTATATGATTACAACAAAGATAAATGTCATCTTTCAGCTTCATAGTAAGTTTATATGATTAACTAGATATCATAAAAAGTGTTTTTATAAAGTTGTATTGATGTCTTGTACATGTAGGAAGGCCTTCATAAACCTGCAAGTTATTTAGGAATGCATTTCTAAAACAAAGATAAAATATTTATATGATTACAACAAAGATAAATGTCATCTTTCAGTTTCATAGTAAGTTTATATGATTAGCTAGGTATAAGATAAAGTGTTTTTATAAAGTTTCATTGATGTCTTGTATATGTAGGAAGACCTTCCTAAACCTGCAAGTCATTTAGGAAGACATTTCTAAAACAGCAGTACGCATACCTAAATCATGCGAGAATCAATCAGAAAAAACCTACAACTAGTTGTAAAATCATTGGGGAAATCAATGCTAAACTCTAAATCATCACAATTAAACAACTTTAACGAAGATAAACTCTAATGCTCATCATCCTAGGCTTTTCTCTAAACAATTTTTTCCCAAATTTATTTCTCCACAGCTATCCCAGATCTGGCTCTAAAATCATCAATTTCAAAAAGTTCACTTTCGATTTGAAATATTGAATGTATGATTGTCATTATGTCCTCTTCATATACATGGTAGATCTCACAAAAATTCACAAAAATGGTCTCAAACGAACGCTTCATCCTAAACTCATTTCACCTAAGTTATTACTTGAAAACAACATAAATCTATTGTCGTCACGTTTACTCACCGGAAGACTCGTAGGAACTCTTCGATCGCCGAATCTTCGGAATCACTCGCGTCGCAATTCACTCTCGTCGAAACTCACTCTCGTCGGAACACTATCGCCGGAACTCACTTTGGAAACTCGTCAGAACTCAGCGTCTTTGAGGATTTGATCAAAGACTCTCTCGATCGCCAAAACTAAAGAGGAGAATATCCTTTTTTTATTTCATTTATATATTTTTTTGTTATAAAATAAGGAAAAGTTAATAAAGTCTTTGTACACCTTAAAAAGTGGTATCTTAGAAATTTTTTAACCTTAATGATAAAAATGTCCACAAAACATATATTAGTGTTATCCTAGGAAATTTCTCGTTAATAAAAGGATTTATTATTAAATATATTTTTATACTTTGTAGGTTAAATAATAATTGAATCTTTAGACTTCATAGTTGGTTTAGGATTTAGCAATAACATTTCACAATTTCATTATTCACATGGTTTCTCGATATCACAATAAATCGATAGATTGCTAGGCAAAACAAAAATATTTATACCGATTATAACTTTGTTTTCTGTTATTATTTAATTTTGTGAACAATTTAATAATATATATTAAATTGGGTTTGAATTTAAACGGTGACACAGTGACGGCACCAACATAAACCACCTATTGCAAATCTTGGTTTAAAAAAAAAAAATTCCTATTCCAAAATGTATTATGTACAAATCTTGCATGAAAAATACTTTGGTATTTCACTAATGATATCCAGCTGTCACAACCAACAAAAACCAATAATAATAAAATTTTATTGACACCAATATCAAATCTGTTACTAAATATTAAAATTTATTACACTTGTCATAATTTAATTTTCTACATCACTTTTACATGTACCATAAGCTTTGCTACACCAAACAAAATACAGAACATTGAGAGCAGATAGTCCCACCATGAGCCAGTAGTAATAGTCCAAATGCCCTTGGTCTATATTCTCTGTGATCCAGCTCCCGCAGGTGGTGATCTCTACGACGGTGACGATCCAGGAGGAGAAGAGGCTCGCGGCGGCCACACTAAGGCTGGAGAGTGTAGTGGCAACACTTGACATGGAGTTTGGAAGCTCAGAGTAGAAGAACTCGTTCTGTGATATCGAAATAAGTGCCTCCGAAATGCCTCCTAATATCATGTACGGCAATAGCCACATTGCTGACAACATCGTACCTGTCTCCTCTCTCTAGTCAATCAACAACACAAACAATTTGCATGAATAAAACTTCTGAAAAACACAAACATCAATTGAAGTTAAGTTCGGATTGTACACTTACGGCTTTTTCTCTTCTAACGTACTCTACGGTCGCGAGACTAAAGATGCACAGAACCGATATTGCAGTCCCAGCTCCCATTCTCACCATAACTCCCAACCGAAACGGCTTTCTTAGACTCCAAGAAACCAATGGGACGATAACAAGATCGTAAAGAACAAGGAATAGCACGAAGGAGATAACCATGAAAATGCCATAAGATCCTGCGGGAATCTCGAAACCATGAATAAAAGTGCGACGATCCATGGCCTTGGCTTGAAGGACTATGAAGGAGACTTGGCAAGCTGCCACAAGTGACGAGATGATTCCAGTTGACCATATTGGTAGGACACTGATGAGAGATTTGAGATCTTCTACTTGTTGCACCTTACATAGCTTCCATGGATTCTTTGAGTTCCCTCTTTCCATTAGGTCTTGCTTCGGGTTACTTGTTGCACAAGCTTTGTTCAGAAACCTATAAAAGGTCCAAATATGTATACAACATTTAAGTAGAGAACAAATTTGTATTGCAACACTTATTAAAACAGATAGATTTCTAAATCTTACCACATTTTAAAATGTTCAAATGTAACCTTTTTGCTCTTTTTCTATATAAAGGTTTTAAGTTTGAACAAAACACATATTATTTGTTAAAAAATTTCCTCTTTTCTTTAATAAGTTGATTAAAAATTTTTAAATGTAAAGAGTATACATACATACCTCAATTTCTGGCTAGGAATTGAAAATGAAGAGCCCGGTTCGTGATGGTACGATACAAGATGGTCCTCAGATGACAAATCAAGGCCTCTGTTACTGAAAGCAGCAACAAGAACCTGGAAAAGTCCAGCAACAAGGCCGGACTCACACTCAAACCTAACATAAAACGAAGAAGCAGCAAAGAACAAAGCGACCGATAGAGCCATTGCCACGACAGAGACTCCAAAACCTATCTGCCAACCATACGTTGTCTGAACGTAGATGAGTACTGACTGAGAGAGAAAGCAAGCGAGCATGACCGATAAGTAGTACCAGTTGAAGAGGGTTTCTAGGGCTGACGTGGCAATACTTGATGATGACGATGTGTGGTTAGGTTGGAGCTGATCGGCGGCGAAAGCTAAGCAGGAGGATCTGACACCACCGGCTCCGATGGAGGTGAGGGCAAAGAAGGAATATAAGAGTATAAGTTGGAGTGGTGTTACTTGTGTTGGTTTGTCCCATTCTGGTCGAATTATTGTTGTCAACCATAGTAAAACCATTCCCTATATCACCACCATAAGAAAGTAAATGTAATTAACCAAGTATAACATTATTATACGATTTATAAAATATATGATGATCGTTCATATTGTATTATATGTAAGTGATAGTTTAATCATTATTCATTAGCATGTTGTTATTTGTTTATCAATGATATATAGGACAAAGCTTTTGAGATAAAATATGGTGGTAAAATAAGACGCCAGATCACAAGTTTCATTTTTTTTTTTTTAAATACACACATGTACGTCACTGAATATATATGAGTAGATTAATAGATTCGGAGTAATAAGTGAAGAAAGACATATACGTGACAGCTTTATTGAATTATTATATATAGAACAAGTATTTTAGCACGAAAGGTAAATCGTTGACCCTAGACATATATTTGGGAGTTAGATTGAAACGTTATCTTGGTTTGAATCTTATTTATGATCAGTATATGTTACCAGAAGGCTGATGGAGGATCCAAAACCTATAAGAGGAAAACGACCGGTGTACGAATCAGCGATAAAGGCACCAACAAGAGGGAAGAAATTGGTGACCGCAGACCAGAGGAAGAGGATGTTGGCCGCTTCCGCCGTTCCCATGCCATATTCCGACGTCAAGTAAAGTATCATGTTCGGTACCAATCCATAATATGCAAGTTTCTCCAACGCCTGACTTGCTATACAAATTAACTAAACCATAGCATAAGAAAATACACTCAATTCAATTTAATTATGAATATCAGAGTTAATTTTACCTAGAATGATCGGAATGGTCGAAACACTGCGTTTAGATGGTTGGTGGTGCGTAGTTTTTCCGGCCAGAAGAGCTTCTTGATCCATTTTGCGATTTCTTAAGTTTGGGTTGTGTTTTGGTAGGACTTTTGGTGTATTATTAACATATATGCCTGTTTATTACATGATTGTCTTGAGTACTACACAGAGCCAGATTTGAGGGAATACTTATGATACATTTGAATAGGTTCCCATTTTTTAGACCCTTTTTATTTAAAAAATTTAATTATATATATTTAAATTATTTATTTGTGTTATAATAATAAAGAAAATGATGAAAAATAACAATAAAAATATTGAATTGGTCTATAAACATTAAATATACATATGTAAATAGTGTACAAGACTTAAAAATATGAATTATTATTTAGTTTTCTAAAATGTAAATTACTTTTTGTTTGGAAATCTTATTCTTCTACTTGGTAAAAAATATTTTGTTAGAGACAAATCAGAAAAACAATCTTTTTCACTGCGAGATAAATTTTTTTTATTTATTTTGAATGGTTCCAATTATCTTATATCCGGCTCTGGTACTTACAATACTATGTAGTAATCAGTAAACACAGTACGTAATATGCTTACATGTCTTTGCGGGTCTGGTTAGCTAGGATTAATATATGTTGTGGAAGAGTAGCTAACCGACCCTACTCTTGAAAGTTATATATGAAAGAATTAGACGTGTTATTAAATTTGTATGTTTGTTAGCGCGGTGGGAATCTTTATAAAAATATGCTTTATCATCAAATTCTTTTAAACTTGTTTTTATAACTCGACTTTTTAATTGCATAGTTTCATGATCTATTTTCATATCCATTAAGTGAAAATAGGGGCAACGAACCTCTACACTCACTCGAAATTATGAGGATCGTTATAATTCCTCTATTATGAATTTGTTATTTTATTTCCTTGGAAGTTAAACCCTTGGTGGATGAAGCATTCAAGTGATACTACGATTCAGTATTCCATAATGCACCTGTTAGTAACAGAACAATAAGTAATGAGACCAAAACTTATTTCGTTCTTATTTCATGAGCTAGTTAAATAGCCAAATTACAACTGATTGCCTTCTACATGCTCGGAGGCCTTTTACTCAAACTTTGAATCAATTTAGAACTAAACAGACGGTAACTACTCCTGCAACTTAGGAGTTTATTCAAAACATAGACTAAATCTAAAGATTAAGTCATACTAAAACCAATAAATTCATTTTCTAAACTGATGTACCTCGAGTACTTCAGTTTACTTCGGCATCTCAACAAGCCCCAACATCTCCCTCAACTTTCTGAACGTGTCTAGCTTCAGTGCCTTGGTCATTATGTCTGCAATCTGGTCTTGTGTCCCACAATGCACCAACTTCACTTTGCCTGCCTTTGTAAAGTCCCTCAGATAATGAAACCGCACCTCAATGTGCTTACTACGCCCATGATGCACCGAATTCTTAGATAACTGAATGGTAGATCTGTTGTCACATTTGATTGTTATACACTCCTTCAAACCTTCTCCAATCTCACTGAGCACTCTTGTTACCCAAATTCCTTGTGTAGCACACCATACTGCTGCAATATATTCCTCCTCTGTGGTAGACAAATCAACAATTGGTTGTTTCTTTGAACTCCAAGACACAGCTCCTCCAGCCATTAAGAATACAAAACCAGAAGTACTCTTGGGATCATCCAAATCTCCAGCATAGTCAGTGTCTGTATACACCTGAAATTCCCTATCTCCTTCACGCTTATACTTGATTCCCAACTCCAAAGTGTTCCTTACATACCTGAGGATTCGTTTTACAACTTGGAAGTGTGCCTCAGTTGGATTCTCCATGTAGCGTGACGCCAGTCCTACTACAAATGACAAGTCAGGTCGAGTCACTGTGAGGTACATGAGACTCCCAATCATCTGTTTGTAAAGTGTGGTGTCTACAGCAACTCCTCCTCCAACTTTGGACAGTTTGTCTCCAGGAACAATCAGATTGTGAACTCCATTACATGACATCATCTCAAACCTCTCCAACACTTCTTTTGTAAACTTCCTTTGACACATATAAATGCCCTCTTCTCTCTGCAAAATCTCAACTCCCAGAAAGTAACGCATCCTTCCGAGATCAGTCATCTCAAAATTCTCCTCCATGGACTCTTTAAACTTGATGATAAGAGCTTCACAGTTTCCAGTAAAGATTAAATCATCAACGTACAAGCTTACAATAAGAATCTGACCTTGTTCTGTTTTTACAAACAGAGTATGCTCAAAGTCGCATCTTGCAAACCCTTCCCTAATGAAGTAGCTTTCAATCTTGCTGAACCAGGCTCTCGGTGCCTGTTTTATACCGTATAACGCCTTCTTCAAAAGGTAGACTTTCCCTTCACTCCCTTTCTTAACAAAACCTTGTGGCTGATCAACATAAACTGTTTCATGCAACTCCCCATGTAGAAATGCAATCTTCACGTCAAGTTGATAGATTGTCCAGTTCTTGAGTGCTGCAGTAACAATGATCATTCATATTTTGTCCCATCTTGCTACTGGTGCATAAACCTCATTGTAGTCAATTCCGAATTTTTGTGCATACCCCTTTGCAACCAGCCTAGCTTTGAACTTGTCAACCTCACCATCTTCATTATACTTGGTCTTGAACACCCACTTGACTTCAATTGTCTTAATACCCTTACGTGCCTCAAGTAGCTACCATGTGTGATTACCTTCAATTGAGTCAATCTCTACCATCATTGCTTCATTCCATTCGGGATGTCCTACTGCTTCTTCATATGAAGCCGGATCTCCAAAAGCAGTAGTGACAACTTGTAAGACATGCTCATCAAACAATATGTCTCCGAGTGGAATATCTCCAATCATGATTTGCCCACATTGATACTCTTGCATGTATGCTGGTGTTGTTTTATGGCGCCCTGAGGTCCTGTTACCAGGGTTAAAGCTGTTACCAGGGTTAGACGTTGAGCCACTCTCTGGTTCTGCTTCTTCAGTGTCTGACTCGGCTGGCTCATCTCCATTACTGCTCTCATCTTCCTCAGATTGCATATCCTGAAGGAGTTCTGCTTCACCAAGAGGATTTGTGTCATCATGCTCTCATGTCAATATATTTGCAGAATCATTTGCTTCATTACTTTTCCTTCCCCAATTCCACTGCTACATTTCTTCAAAGACAACATCTCTGCTCACAATGATTTTCCTTGTAGTGGGATTGAACATTCGATATGCCTTGGACTCTTCACTAACTCCAAGCAAAACACATTTGCAACTCTTGTTGTCCAGCTTAATACGCTTTGCTTCTGTTATATGAACATATCCAATACACCCAAAGACCTTAAAGTGCTTCACACTAGGCTTGATGCCACTTCATACTTCCCTGGTGTCTTATCTTGAAGCGCATTGGTAGGACTGCGATTCAAGACATGTGTTATCCATTTAACCCCTTATGCCCAAAACTGTTTAGGCATCTCTTTCTTTGATAATGTGCTCCTGATCAGATTCATAATCGTTTGATTTCTTCGCTCAACCACACCATTTTGTTAAGGAGTATACGATGCTGTCAACTGTCTCTTTATTCCATGAGTTTTACAGAACTCATCAAACTCCTTTGAGCAAAATTCTCCACCTCTATCAGTTCTCAAGCAGCATATAGATTCACTAGTTTCCTTCTCTATACTAGCTTTAAACATCTTGAAAGTCTCAAACGCTTCTGGTTTTTCTCCTCTCAAATAACTCCACATCTTCCTACTACAATCATCGATGAAAGCCAGGAGATACCTCTTTTGGCTGATGGAAGATGGTGTGATTGGGCCACAAATGTCAGAATGAATCAATTGCAGGACCTTCGTAGCTCTCCATGCACTTTTCTTTGGAAACGATCCTCTCTTCTGTTTTCCCACTAGACAGTCTTCACACACTTTCTTACATGCTTCAATGTGTGGAAGTCCCTTCACCATTGATTTGGAGCTTAGTGCGTGTAAGCTTTTGTAATTGAGATGTGCAAATCTGCAGTGCCAGATATGTGTATCATCTGCTGCTTCAGTCTTAAGATAATACTCCACTTCCATCACTTGTGCAACTAGCACAAACATTCTGTTCACGCTCA
>OVAP01002424.1:0-19491 GCA_900406295.1 Aurinia saxatilis
GATACATTGTAGTGTAAGGTCTTAATTAGTACCAAAAAGATAAACTTATTACAAAGATCCAACTGCCTCTCTGTGAACAAAATGTGATGGAAAATAGTAATGTTATATGAGATCATAGCGCCTCGTCTAGTTGGTTTACAGTGCTAAAGAGTAGTTGGAATAGAGTCGCTTTCCTTTTCTGACTATATTAGGACTGCATTTGAGTTCACGATTTTTGTGAAGAAGATCCAACTGTTTTATCCGACAGTTTTCCAACCAATCTTTATTGTATAATGCGATGACATTTATAATTTTGGTTTTTTTGTTTATTTTAATATTAGTAAATATGTTGATAAATGAATAAATTTTACAATTAGAATTGAAAAAGAAATATAATAAAAACGAAATTATGTTCAAACATACAATAAAATTTATGTTCAAAATCCAAATTGAAAACAAAAGCTATGGAACAGGAAGGCCGATGGTATTCTGTTAACTGTCGACGGACCATCGGGATCGGTAGCTTGGTTCCCCGAGGACTCTATCCATGAGGAAATACCCGAAAGATTCACTTTGAGAAAAGAGACAACTTTGTCCATGTACTGCTTGTCGTGAGGACTCTCGTGTTCTCGCCGAGCAAGCTCTTCGTCTCGTCTTTTGTTATCCGCCTCTTGTTCCTCGATTCGCTGTTGCGCTGCCTGAAGCTGCTCTCGCAAATCAGAGATTGTAGAGGAGGACACTACAAGAAATTTGGATATTAATAGCACACGAATTCCGCAATAATAGGGTTTTGATAGCGTTTTCATAAACCCTAGGTCTACGGGAGCTATAATAGGTCCCCCCCCCCTACGATAGCACTTTTGGGTACAAGCTATTATAGGGTAGATAAAGGACTATGTATCTCGCCATAAAAATGAACCAATCCGAGATACATATGTACCATGATTTATATTGTATTGTTTTGTAATAGTATTGCAAGTATT
This sequence comes from Aurinia saxatilis, assembly GCA_900406295.1. Taxonomy (NCBI): domain Eukaryota; kingdom Viridiplantae; phylum Streptophyta; class Magnoliopsida; order Brassicales; family Brassicaceae; genus Aurinia; species Aurinia saxatilis. The sequence goes on from OVAP01002424.1 coordinate 963, forward strand.
TCTGGAATTGGATGCATTAGGTGTCTTGAACACGTGTTAAAAGTGTGGCCCACACAATTTGATACAGCCCGCGGATTGAAGCACCAAGTTCACAGACCGCGGATTCAAGCACCAACTTCACTGCCCGCGGATTCAAGCACCAATTTCGCCCGCGGATTCGAACTACAAGACTATGGACCATGGATTCAATTTCGATTTCAAGTCCCGCGTTTCACTATAAGGTAACATCCTCATATTTACATCAGTTTAATTTCCATATATAACAATTCAAGTAACGTAGGCCACACTTAAGTTCATAAGAAAGCAAACTCGTCCATGCCTTCTTTGTTGTATGAAACCTACTAATGCGCATCCATCTTCAACCTACAACTCAAACTTTCCATAGCTTACAAGCAATGCAAAGTTAGGGGCTACCTGTGGGAGTTGAATTTCACCCCCGAAGATTGATAGTACAAAAAACGGTTAAGTGTTTTTGAAAAATTTGAGCCTGGCCCGCTTGAATGTCAATCCAAACTATCAAGCATACTAAGGATAATTTTTTCATGACCATCATGCAGTCACAACCATCCTCTTTGCCAACAAACTATACAAGGGCAAGAATAAGTTAAAAAGGGGTCCCACAAGCATTCCCAATCCACAATGTGCTCCTCGTGGGGAGGGCACATTGGCTTGTGACCCTTTAATGTGCGCTTCACGGGCGCACATTGCAGCAAAGAGACTCAACCTGCACCTCACGGGGGCGCATTACATTCAACATGCTCAATTCGCGTCCCACAGAGTGCGGATTGACACTATGGCTATTCAATTTCATAACGTATGTCCATACGATGGACCAAGGGATTAAGTGACTCATGTGTGAGATCATACTCATGTAGGTCCCAACAAAAATATTCTCAACGCATTGTGAGCCCCGTGAAAGCATAAATGAATGTACAAACATCATCTCGTGTCCCACATGGCATGGAACGGCGTTACAAGCGTCAATGTCAATTGGCAACCCACGAAGTCAACACACAATTTGATACAGCCCGCAGATCCTTCTAACTCCATCAAGCATTCCACATGTGCACATTGGCAACCAATATGAAAAATATTATTTCGTGAGACCCGACAAAGCTTCACAATTGTGTTAGGCGCCCCTTGAAGGAAAATTTTGTTCCAAGAAGTCGAAATGATCCTTCAAAGGATCAATTGAATCCATCAAACCTCAATCTGCGTCCCGTGGAATGCGGAATAGCTTCAATTAATGCACAATGCCACTTTGTGGGTCCCAACAATCCAAACAACTTCGATCCAACGAGAATAAACAGCCCATGAAGTCCAATTGGCCATACAATCAACGAAATGTGATCCATGAGATTGTCTTACAATACATATGCGTGATAACACTCTTTAGAAGCTGAAAAACTCAAGCCTTCGTCGAGGGCCCATCTCCACCTTTTCAATCAGACAAAGCACATCGAGAAAGACCATGCATTGTCAAGCTAGAAGATTTGAGACTATCGGAAGAGAAATAGAAATCATACTAAAGTCTATCAAGGAATTGGAAATAATCCTAAAGACTATCAACAAGGAAAAAAAATGTGTTTCGCAACAGAAAGGAAAACTTCAACCTAAGTCAGTTTAGGTTTAAATCATTGAAATTCTTGAGTTCAGAGAACCTTTGTAGCTCGAGAATTTAAACTCTTATCAATAAAGACGACCGCACTTTCATCCTTTGTTTTTTTTTCTCTTTGTCTTTCAAGTGATTCATACAATAGATTCGAGGTTCCTTAAATATTTTGTTTGACAAGTTTTGGTTGTGTGAATTCTCGCTCATGCAATGTTCTCCGCACTATGAATATTTTCTACCATTAAAAAGGTACGAGCTGTATGTTGACTCAACTGATAATTTTAAAAGCACATATACACATAAATACATGTTTACCTTTGATTACAGCTTGCACGAGCATCATATTATATACTACAATCCAGAACTATCTGAGGATGAGGTATCCGTCAAAAGAGGTAATGAATTCCCTTCTTGGATCAAACAATATATAATTTTTTCCAGTTTGTAACCATCGGGAATGAATTTCCTTCTTGGTTTAAAGATATGTATTTTTGCATTTTCTATTTAAAAGTAACTGTTTAATATATTATATTACCACTTATGCCCAATTGTTCATGAAACAGGAGCATTGATGACACATTTTCTACATGGAGTCAAGAGATAGTTGAAGGACCTGGGAATAATATGAAATTTTGGCCCATGTATTTCAAAAGAGGTTATTTGCTTTATACATATGAACATAGAACAACAATGAAGTATAGCGTATGCGTTCCGGGACATAAAATAATTCAGTAGCATTTGATGAAGATGATTTTTTTGGGATCTGCTTGACTTAATTGAGCTTTAATACCAAGATTGGTGAATTTGATGATAACCTTATTTAAATGTAAATAGTGTGATCCTACGCTTGGGAAAGGAACTCGCGTAAAGGAATGGGGAGTATTTGATGTACTATCAACTAGGATATATCCAAAATATGAGCCATTAATACTAGGTGCGTTTTGAAATTTCAGTTAATTCTGATTTTTTTTTTTTTTTTGTATGTCATTAATTGTACACAAATAATTTATCATTCTATTTAAATGATTTCAGCTTCTCAAACAGATCAAGTTTGTTACATTTTGTACCCATAGACTTAATCATCGACAGAGGTGTGGCTCAAAGTCACATAACTCAATCCAAGAGCAAACATTGTAGGAAAATATGAAGGAACCTTAAGTCCTAAAACGGGTTAGCTAGGAGTATAAATAGAATCGCTAGTCCTTGTCATAATCTATATTTCATATCTCGAATACCTTGAGTCTCTTAGCAGCTTGTAACCTGACTATTCGTCTCTCATCAATAAAAACCTACTATCGATTTATGTTTTTGTCTTTCTTTTGGTTTTGAGTGATTCATACACAGAGAGTCGATGATCCCTAAAGGTTTCGCAGACAAGTTTTGGTTGTGTGAAGTTTGGAGCACACAACATTATTATAAGAATTGATGTAATCAAATTTATATTTACTGCTAAGTTTTAGAGATATAAAAAACAATCATTAAAGTTATATCATACAAATTATAATTTTTATCATGTATTATTAATAGTTTATATATATTTCTACAATATTTATTTTCCCGATTACCACATATAACAAACAAGAGTGTAAAATAATTTCTCATAGCACATGCATATACTTTAACTAAAAAGAATTCAGAAATTTTGGATTTCTTGTGTATAACGTTTTAAAGATTGGAATAAACCAGTTTTAAAATATGCGATGAAATCATAATGCTCATATTATTTTTAGTGAACATTATATTGGTCAAACATGAATTCAAAAAGTAACCTATATTACTTTTTCACCGTATTAAATGTTGATAGGAGTGATATTTTAACGTTTTTTACCATATTATCAAGTACTTTTTATGACGAAACTATAGGATTTGAATATAAATGTGATGATTTTCACTATTTTATGTTTTCAAAGTGTTTTTTTTTTTGTGAAAATAAGGCTTTTTAGGTCACATATGGGCATTATTCTCCAAGTTCAGCAATTCAGGGCCAGATGAATCTGTTGTGCATTTTGGATTGAAGTGAGAAGTTAAGAAAAGCAAGCCACGTGAGTCAGTTGTCTCATGGGCTTGGAATCAAATCATTCGTCCTAACGACCAAGAAATTATTCCCGTAATATTGAAGACTAGTGAAGAGGATCAATTTCACACTTCAGAAGTTTGGCCTTAGATGAAGACCTCCCCCATCATAGATTTCTCTAAGATTTTGACACAAGCTATAAGCAGTCGTAGAACACGAAGGAAGAACGATCAATCGAATGCCAAATGCATTCGATATATCAAGGCGAAAAAATTCTCTTGAACCCCATGAATTGAAGCCTATGAGTGAGTCAAGTCCCAAGGATCCACTAGTAGCTTCCAGACGTGTCAGAAGATATTCACTGGTTACCAAAATATATATTTGGCTAACCATCGATCGAATATCCTCTTTATTCGATCGACTGAAGAAGATAAGATCAAATATTGTGAATCTCTTTAGTTGATCATCTCTTATCTCTTTACTGAAGCTCTTGGTTGTGCCTCACTCTCTATATAATGAGACTTCTCACCTCAGAAGAAGGGTGTGCCTCTCTTTCACCAAAAAATTTTAGAGAGAGCACTTTGCTTTCAATTCTTTCTCAAATTATTTTGTCATTTCGTTTGTTGTTCTAAGGGAGTAGATTTGATCCTCCTTGTCTACTGATTTGGAGAAGTTTTTCTGAACCCTTTCTATTTATTTATGATATTGATTTCATTACTTTTGCTATGGGTTTTGTTGTCATGTTTGAATAGTCCTTTTGTTGGGGCTAAGGGTTTTCAAAAGGGTTTTTATGGCTTGACAGATAGGTAGGATTTGTGCTTAACAAATTATTGCTTAGATTGACACATTAGTGATTTATTATATATTGATCTCTTCATCTTGACAAATTGATGAGACTGATAAGAACTAGTATTAAATGATAAGTAAACAACTTTTGTGGCTTGCTTTTCTAGATTACCTTTGTGACAATTGTGTGAATTAGGATGTTAGACATGTTTAATCATGAATATGAAAATAGTGAGATCAATTTACGACTGGCTTGAATACTTAACCACATTTATCTGCTTATAAAATCCCGAATAGTTTAATTCATGAACCCTAGAGAATTCTCTGAAACCCGACAATTGCAACAACAGTTTATTTATCTTTTTCTTTTATTTAATTATGCATTTCATACCATTCGATCGAGCGGATAAACCTGTTCAATCGATTGAAAACCGAAAATCATCTTTTGTTGATTAGCTCAAGTCGAATCAATATTGTTTCTGTGTAAACTTTGTCTCCCTGTGGATTCGATTCCTAAGTACTATTGTGAGAGTCTTGCGCTTGCAGGAATATTTTGGGTGAAAACTAAACCCCCCTCAAATGCCTATAAAAATATACTTGAAAAAACGTTATTTGTCAAAACCCCTGGCCAATTGGCTAACGGTTTAAAAGCTTCTACACCATGTGTGGTGTTCGAGCCCCATGGAATGCAATTTCTATAGATTAAACAACGTGCAGATTTTATCAGAGGTCCATAGTGATGCAGGCAGAACCGTTTTTTGTGGTCTTGTGGATTTGCTTTAGTTTTCAATATAAAAAACCTATATACCTTATTCATTAATTGAACAGAAAAAATATTGGAAATTATCCTAAGAGTCATCTTCTCCTCAATAGATAATGTAACTGACATATACGATCCTTCTTCCATAATTGGAAACAACAAAAGGACGTCAATGAAAATTATGATTCATCGGCAGAGAAAGGTAATTTCTCAAAAAAAATCTCCAAATTCTACAACCTTGCTATCGTCAAATTGATTCGCATAAATTAGGTTTCCGAGTTCCATCTTATCATCAGTCTCTATAAGACTTGCTATGGCAAAGCTAATGGACCACTCACATGAACCTGACATTGGAATGAATTTATCAGCACTTGTGGAGCATCAAAAGAATTCTCAGTCTTATGCTTCATCAAATCCCTTTCATTTTCATCCAAAACCGTTGAAACAAAAGAGTTTTGCGCATTCCTCGACGATTTATACGAAGAAAGAATTGCGGAAATTGATGCCTTGGAAGCTAAACCATTGCAGGAAGTCTCTTGCAACTATACTGATTTATCACCTAATGATGATTTGTGATGTGAATTATATAATGCAGGTTTAGAAGATTAATTTGTTTTCGATTTGAACGTGGATGAGCTTAAATTCGATCAAATCACTACATTAATCGATCGATTCACTTCCCTGCAGCAAGAAAATTTTTTTGATCAAATGCAGCCGGCTTGCATTTAAGAGACCACTGAAGATAAATATTTTCTAATGATGATACTTTGCTTAACATATCAGATTTTTCGTGCAGCAAGTTCTCCAATGTTCATGAGAAAAAAGAATCTATATCTCGACCTGAAGAAAAGTTCCATAGCACGCTTGCCAATCTTGAAGACTCTTGTGTTGGAGGAATTCATGATGATGCAGAAACTTATATCTTTGATGGAGATAATCACCTTACAAGTTATGAAGTCGATCCCTTAACTGAAAATCAGTTTAATCATTGTTGTGACTTTATATTTTCATCAAATGATTTTTGTTCTAATGAGCATCTAGTTATCAAGGATCATTCCAAGATAAATGCTATGTTTGCTCTAAGCTTTCTTATAGAGAATTTTGTCCTTTCGTATGGACAATTGTGTATTTCTTTGCATACATTTCTTTTTGCAGAAATAGGAGAAGGACCAAAGGTGCATTGGCACAACCTTTCGATACTTTTGACTAGCATTGTGCCCAGAAGTCGAGCTAAATGACTATAACCAAAGGCGCTAAGTTGTAGGCAACCCACTGGTAAGTTTTAGAATATGTTTACTTTCTTTTATTTTTAATTTTTTGTTAGTGCCTCGGGAAAATAGGATTTGAATAAGAAGACCAAAAGGAACAAGTTTCGATCGAATGCACTTGTTATTCGATCGAATGACTGCTGTTCTTAGCATCAAATCATTGTTTTGATGGAAAACCAGAGGCCACCTGATTCGAATTAACTGGTGATCAAGTAGAATGATGCAGACTTCAACGCTAATCGGGAAACGGTAAAAAATCAGGAGATACACTATGTGATTTGATCGATTGGAGTCTGATTCGGTCGATGAAGAACCAGACTGATGAACAAATCCTTAAATCATACGACAAATGATGAAGCATTATGTGTGGGTAAAAACTCACACAATCGATATTTGTTCAAGATTCTTCGAGGGATCACGAACAACTTGATTAAACACAAACGAAGAGTAAGCAAAGAGCTTTATTGATTATTAATTGATAGCAAAACTCTTTCTTAGCATAAAGCTTTTCGGTTCCTCAGCTAGAAAAGATGATCTAACAAGTTTAACATAGCCAAGTATTTATACAAGTTTATGCCGACTCAGAGATAAGTTAAACTTTCTAGATCTTCTCGTACTTTCCTTTCTCCTCGCCCTTTCCTTTTCCTTCAATTCGGCTCATCATTATCTTCTTAGGGTGTTATTCCTACTCGGTTTCATGGGCTTGGACTATCCTTGCATTTAGGCTCAAGCAATGATCAAATGGTGACTTCCCCATTTGGTGTTCACGATGTCCTCGCACTTACTGCCTTATGTCAATGCGCGGTTATGCGACTTTGCTGTTAAGGACCAAATGAAGGCGAGTTCATACACACAAGTGATCTCGCACTTTACGACCATAATATGACCTCGCATTGAGCAGCCAGGGTGAAGGCGAGGTCATGCATTTACTTGTGAAGATATTGAAGTCATTTATGGCTTACTCACAGTGACTTATAGTAGTAAAACCATGACACGCATTGCCTTTATGACCTCGCATTTACAACCATATGTGATGGCGAGGTCGTGGCTGGATGTTCTTATGACCGTTAACTTGTCAGTTTGACCTGTGGGGATATTTGACCCCCACACACATTCATGATGTCGTAATCCAGGTACATCTTCACATATTCCTATAAAGTCCTTTTGATTTCAATAATACAAAGAAGAGGTCATTCAATTCCCATTTTGCTCTCACAATTTGTTAACATCGGGGACGATGTTATTCAAGTCTGGGGGGGGTATTCCTCGTTATCTAACCCGTTTGTTTCTTTTGTCCTACTTATTGTACCTTTTCGGAAAAAAAAATTATCGAGTCAAAAGAGTTTTATTGAGTCAACCCAGGTCTGGAATAAGGACCTTACTCACATCTGGATTTTGTGGCCTAGTGACCATCTTTGCAAGACTGCCCCGAGGCAATTGTTCCAAAAAAATCCATACTCAAGCTTCCCCAGCATATCCCAGTTTGCATTTACCTTAATGAATCTGATTTTTTACTCTACCTCAGTTGAACCTAAACCGGACTATAAATCTTTCTTGTTGGAGTTATTAGACTAGGAAAACGAACCACATTCAAGACTTCTTATCCACTTTACCACTCTCTTGATGATCCTGAATGGCCAACTCATTTTTAGTTGGTACCACACCCATAAACCTAACCTCTTTTCAAACCACATGCAGTCTCTTTTTCTTTCTTGTTTTATATGCAGTTTCTTTTTCCTCGTTATCTAACCATTTTGTTTCTTTTGTCCTACTTATTGCACCTTTTCGGAAAAAAAAAATTATCGAGTCAAAAGAGTTTTATTGAGTCAACCCAGGTCTGGAATAACGACCTTACTCACATCTGGATTTTGTGGCCTAGTGATCATCTTTGCAAGACTGCCCCGAGGCAATTGTTTCAGAAACTCCATACTCAAGCTTCCCCAGCATATCCCAATTTGCATTTACCTTAATGAATCTGAATTTTTACTCTATCTCACTTGAACCTAAACCGGACTATAAATCTTTCTTGTTGGAGTTATTAGACTAGGAAAACGAACCACATTCAAGACTTCTTATCCACTTTACAACTCTCTTGATGATCCCGAATGGCCAACATTATTAGTTGGTACCACACCCATAAGCCTAACCTCTTTTCAAACCACATGCAGTCTCTTTTTCTTTCTTGTTTTATATGCAATATGTGTAAAATGGCCGGAGAGATGAGACCAACGCAGATTTCCAATCACTCGTGAAGACTCGCGAAAAAGCATGCTATGACCTTAATATACGCTTGGAGATTCAAAGAGAAGGTTTCAAGACTGATTTCCCTAGTAAAATTTCATTAAAAGTAAGGTAAAATTCGTGCCTTGCTTTATATTGTGAAAGCTTTTGAAAAAAATATCAGTCAAAGCTTTATGATGCATACTTGTTTAGCAAAAAGGCCAGAGAAATCAGGGATCAAAGATGGAGAAATGTGGAAAACATTTAAAGGTCCGAAGATGTTTGAGAAGACTTTAGATTTCCTTAAAAGAATTTAAGTATGGGGGAGGAACAAGCCGAGCTAAGAAGAGAGTGATTGGAGAACTGTGCCATCAAGCGGTCTAATCTCTCTTGCTTTTTTGCAAACATATCGCATTTCTCTTGAGTACGGTAACCCCTAAACACATTAGCCCCACCTCTAAATATTAGCCTCCTCACATTACAAATCTAGCTTGTTTTACCTAGTTGATACTCTCCAGTAGGAAAGCACACGCAATCCTTAATGAATGTAGAGAGTCAGATTTTGGTGCAGTTAGGGTATTTGCAAGTTAAGATTTTGTTGGACTAGTTGGGAGCGTTGTGGTGGGAGTATGTGATGAGAGCTTTTGGGTAGGATTGTCGAGATGATCATCACGAAGTTGCAGACTCTAAGTTGTGGTACAAGTAAGCGAGTTCCTAACTTTTCAAACTTATTTTCCTTTCTTGGTATATTGTTTGTTCGAGGAGGAACAAAGCTAATTCTAGGGGAATTTGATAGGGCTGATATTGTACCGCCTTTTGATATATATATTTTTGGTGCTTTTCATGAAGAAACTATTTGATTTGAAACATAAACCAATGGATTGCATATTTTTCTTTTGATATTGTACCGCTTTTCGATATGTATTTTTCTATTTCCACAAAAACACTTTGCAAACAGAAAAATGTGATATGTTTGCAAAAAAGCAAGAAAGATCGGACCGCTTGATGCCATAGTTCCCAATCACTCCCTTCTTAGCTCGGCTCGTTCCTCCCCCAGACTTAGATTCTTTAAAGGGAATCTAATGTCTTCTCGAACATTTTCGGACTCCTTTAAATGTTTTCCACCTTTCTCCATCTTTGATTCCTGATTTCCCTGGCCTTTTTGCTAAACAAGTATGGATCATAAGCTTTGATTGATTTATTTTTTTCAAAAGCTTTCACCATATAAAGCAAGGCACGAATTTTTACGAGGGAAATCAGTCTTGAAACCTTCTCTTTGAATCTCCATGCGTATATTCAGGTCGTAACATGCTTTTTCACGAGTCTTCACGAATGATTGGAAATCTGCGTTGGTCTCATCACTCCGGCTGTTTTACACATACTGCATATATGACAAGAAAAGAAAAGATACTCCATGGGGCTTGAAAAGAGGTTAGGTTTATGGGTGTTGTACCAAATAAAAGTGAGTTGGCCATTCAGGATCAGCATAAGAGTGGTAAAGTGGATAAGAAGTCCTGAATATATATAGTTTTCCTAGTTCAACACCTCCAGCAAGAAAGATTTATAGTCCGGTTTTGATTCAACTAAGATAGAGTCAAAAAAATCAGATTCATTAAAGTAAGTGCAAACCGAGCTATGATGGGGAAGCTTGAGTATGGAGTTTCAGAAACAAGTGCCTCAGGGAAGTCTTGTAAAGATGGTCACTAGGCCACAAAATCCAGCTATGAATAAGGTCTTTATTCAAGACCTGGGTTGACTCAATAAAACACTTTTTTTAAAAAAGGGTGCAAAAAGTACGTCAAATAACAAATGAGTTAGATAACGAGGAATACCCCCCCCCCCTTTAAGAAGTTATGCAGAGACATCCCATATTACTGAAGAGAGCACTTACTCTACATAGATTAGGCATACAGTCATTCCAACCCATTTTAGTGGAAGGATGCACTATTTGTTTACACCCATTAGTTTGTAAGGGAATCAATGCAGACTTTGATGGGGATCAAATGGCTGTTCATGTGCCTTTATCTTTAGAGGCTCAAGCAAAGGCTCGTTTACTTATGTTTTCTCATATGAATCTATTATCTCCAGCTATTGGAGATCCCATTTCTGTACCGCCTCAAGATATGCTTATTGGACTTTATGTATTAACGAGCGGCACTCGTCGAGGTATTTGTGCAAACAGATAGAATCCATGTAATAAAAAAAACTATAAAAATGCAATAATTTACGAAAAAACTATAAGTATATGAAAGAACCCTTTTTTTGCAGTTCCAATGATGCAATTGGAGCTTATCGGCAGAAAAGAATCAATTTAGATAGTCCTTTGTGGCTTCGTTGGCAATTAGATCAACGCGTTATTGCTTCAAGAGAAGTTCCTATCGAAGTTCACTACGAATCTTTTGGTAACTACCATGAGATTTATGCACACTATCTAATANTGAATAGTTGTCCCGAATTCAGGTTGATTATGTTTCGCCTCTTACTCGGAGAAAGACGATCAAACAATTCCAAATCATGGCCCTTGCGGATCGGATCATCCATATAATATACAAAAAGAAACTCCAGATATTTGATATCTTTCTCTTTAAATGAGATATCAATTCCAGCGATGGTTTCATTAGATTTCTTACAACAAAAATTCCTCTTTTTCTGATCTAGTTCCTCCACCCCCGCGAACTCTAGTTAGATTCAGATATGATACACTTTTTTGTTATTGGGAGAAACCAAGTACTCTCTTTCGGGTCCCGGAAACAGCTCTCAGAGATCTTTTTTCCTTTTGTAAGATACATAAGCGAAACAATCAACCTATTGGAAGACCAAAAATATTCTTCTGATGTATCATTTTTTGGTCCAATGGAATTCATAGGTATAGGAAGAAGCCCTTTCAATAGAGATTTTTGCTTTCGACCATATTTTGATTGTTAATACGATATAGAAGAGCCGCAACTACAAATAGTACTACACCCTTGATCGTGAAATATCGATTGCTTGGTGAACCCTGTGAATTGCGCAAAAGTAGGATACTAAAAATTCGAGGGTCCAAGAGTTTTCTAAAACGTTCTTGGTCGAAAAAAATATGAATGAATGATCCCACTGAATTGAATTGGGTCCATGAATCTAAGAAATACTGAGAATTCTTGATCTCTCTCACTATTTCTCTCAATTCGAAAATCCAAGATTTGAATTGATGTCCTTTCATTGATTCCTCCTAAATTGCATTGATTCATCCTAAATATTTCATTTCAATTGGAATTTGGTTATTCACCATGTACGAAGATCCCCACTAAGCATCCATGGCTGAATGATTAAAGCGCCCAACTCATAATTGGCGAATTCATAGGTTCAATTCCTACTAGATGCACGCCAAAGGGACCCTCCAATAAGTCTATTGGAATTGGCTTTGTATCAATGGAATCTTCTCATCATCTATACATAACGAATTGGTGTGGTATATTCATATCATAACATATGAACAGTAAGAACTAGCATTCTTATTGAGACTAGAACTCATAGGGAAGAAAATCGATTTATGGATGGAATCAAATATGCAGTATTTACAGACAAAAGTATTCGGTTATTGGGGAAAAATCAATATACTTTTAATGTCGAATCAGGATCAACTAAGACAGAAATAAAGCATTGGGTCGAACTATTCTTTGGTGTCAAGGTAATAGCTATGAATAGTCATCGACTCCCCCGAAAGGTTAAAAGAATGGGACCTATTCTGAGACATACAATGCATTACAGACGTATGATCATTACGCTTCAACCGGGTTATTCTATTCCACCTCTTAGAAAGAAAAGAACTTAAATCAAAATACTTAATAGCATGGCGATACATTTATACAAAACTTCTACCCCGAGCACACCCAATGGAACCGTAGACAGTCAAGTGAAATCCAATCCACGAAATAATTTGATCTATGAGCACCCAAAAAAAATTTCTTTCTAGATAATCCTTCTAGACGATAGAAAAGGAGAACTCAAGCAAACTTTCTAGTCACTTCGTTCTTTATTTATATTTAATGGAATCCTTAGGATTTAGTAAACTAAATACTAAATGAAGATGTCTTTAGTAAACTAAAGTTCTCGTTTAATAGCTATTTTGCTTCAAGTTTTTCTATCCTAAATGAAGATTTAGTTACGATTAGAATGAAACTTTTCTAGCTTTATCCATGGATCCTCTTGTTATACTTGAATTGTAAATAGTCATCCAATTCAAAAATTATGTTTCGGAATTTCATAATCCAAATTTACAATTGATTAGAGTCTTTGGATACAAATTACGAGAATCTATAATATTCCTTGAATCTTTCATTGAAAGGTAAATGACTAAATCTTTTTAATAAATAAAGTTTTTGATCGGAAGATTAATCAAACCGAGAGACCCTTTAACTATTAAAGGGGTTAAAGGAACGAATCACACTTTTACCACTAAACTATACCCGCTACAATGCAATTATTGCATATAAATTGACCTTTTGTCGAACAAACTAATCGGGAGTGTAATAAAAAAATCTGAAAAAAATTATAAAATTATAGCGTAGACTTAATAAAATTAAATTAGTAAAGGCGGATTCCACTTTTTTTTAGGNCAAATTATAGCCTCGACTTAATAAAATTAGTAAAGGCGGATTCCACTTTTTTAGGTCTTTTTGTCTAAAAATAAATAAGATGAGTTGAGTCTTTTTAACTTTAACAAAAAAAGGCCCGACTGGGGACTGACCAGGCCAGGCTATTAAAATAAAAAGCTCTTTTACTTGTGTTTGGACTATACAAAATAAAAAAAAGGATTCTCCATTTATATATTTATATTATTGTGGTTTTATTTATTTATCTTTCAAGTTTGAGCCTTTTCTTTATCTAATCTTTTTTTTTTATGTAAATAAAAATTANGTAAATAAATATTACTTAGAAAGTTCTATAAAAAAGTTATATAATATAGTTATATAATAGAGTTATATAATATAATAGTAATATATATTAATTATATATAATATATATAAATGAATAAATAGAATATAAATAGAATAAATAGATGAGAATATAAATCTATGAGAAATATATATAATAAAATATATATAACTAAAGCATAATAAAAAGCTTTTCCTTACCCAAAAAGGAATAACCACTTAGAATAACTAAAGATATTAGATTTGTCGATAAGTCCAAGATTGTATGGATACGATATTCNATATGGATACGATATTCATCGTGTATCTTGACGAATTGGATCGTATCTTTATGGATTCCTAGACGAATTTGTTGTAAATCGGTTTCTGGCTATTCCTTTATCATTTCATCCAGCTGGAATAGTTCCTCTAATTGTATGAATTTTTTTAGAACACCTGTTTCTTGAATATCATTAAAAAAGTTTCATATTGTTTAATATTCCACCAATTAGTAATCCAAGTTTTCAAACTATTATTACAGCAGAGAGAAATCAACCATGGCAAATAAACTATAGATGTGAAATAAAAAAGGAAAGAATGTTTTCTTTTTTGCCATTTTGAATCTGTGAATTGTTAATGAACCTACCGCATTTGTTGATTATATTAGATCTAATATTTCTATCGAGCATGAGTTTCTATTCTAATTCGAATAGAATGTATTGAGCTTATGAAGCCATTTTATCTTTTTCTTTTCATTAAATACATTAGTCATCGAGAAAGAATACAGAAATAAACTCAGAATACACTTCCAATTTGAATCAATAAAAATTTTTGATTTCCAGGGATGTTATTTTTCATTGAATAGATTGAAGAGAAAATAAATTTTTTGATAGAGCATGTGCTGTCCCAATAGAACTGTACCACAATAAAAAATAAAAAGATATATATATATATATATATATATATATGTGTGTGTGTGTGTGTGTGTGTGTGTGCATTCTTTTTATTTTTAATAATAAAAAATTACTCAAAAAAAAAAGTTTTCTATTTTTTTCTAGTTATTATATGTTTATCTGCTCGAACAGATCCAACCATGAATAGATTTTTTTACGGTATGTAATCGAATTGGAATATGTAATATCATAGGTGAAAATGAAATTGCTTCTTTTTTTTTATTCTTTACAAAATTCGATAAGTTCTAGTGTTATTTATCAATTCTGTTACATTTGGATCTCTTTCTTATAAAAAATTCCAGTTGAATCTAGTCTTCGTTCATACGTATTTCACACATTCCACATCTCTTGGGGTTGGAAAATATTTCATGTGATTCACTAAACAGAATAGAAATTCCAATATTGCTAGCACATTCATTAAGGAACACTCATTTTATCGTTTTTTTTTTAATATCCTCTTTTCTTCGTTGGATTCAAACTATTTTAAATTCCTTGAAGAAAAGTATATGTAGGTATTTTTGGCAAAGGTATTATACGCTATCCTATTACATTTTACTACACGAGTTAATGGGCGATTAAGTGACAAAAAGAAGAAACCCCGTACAGTATCTCTTTCTTGAAGTGTTGAATGCTCTCAATAATTCGAATTATACTAATTTACATATGGCTATCTACCATCAATTGGTGCTAGTTAAAATAATGGAAATATCTATTTATGTTGATGAAAATGCCTATTTATTTTCCTTGAAAAAAAAAACAAAAAGATAAAGGAAACCGATCCCCTTACCCAGAAAAAGGGGGTTTATATCTTTTTTTTATTGAATCCGTCGGGAATGACGGGGCTCGAACCCGCAGCTTCCGCCTTGACAGGGCGGTGCTTTGACCAATTGAACTACAATCCCATGGAAATCAAGTAGGTATCTTACATATTCCTTATTATGATTTCATTTTAAGAATTTAAATTTTAGATTCAAAATTACATTTAATGTTTTGTAACAAAGAAAATCACAAGTGATTGTTGATATCTATATGGATATATGGTATGGATACATGGTATGGATATATGGATACCACTTTAGTGATAGCAAGACGTCCTTGCATTATTAAAATTAGAACCGATTGATAATCTTACCAAAAAAAAAGATTTTTATCGACTCTGTTCATTAAAGTTTATGTTTAAAGGATCATATAGGGATCCTTAGCAAGATCAAAAAGAATTATGGAAAAAAGTAACTAGACACAAGAAATAAAGCAGAGTCAAAATATACCCATAAATTTTAACCAGCGTATACATATTGCCAACGAATTTACAGTCCGTCCCCATTAACCGCTCGGGCATCGACCCAGGAAAAGTCTATTTTAACTTTATGGATAATTCATGATAAACTTCCTTTCCTAATACCCTACTCCCAGAGGAAGTCGAATCCCCGCTGTCTCCTTGAAAGAGAGTTGTCCTGAACCACTAGACGATGGGGGCATACTTGCTCAACCGCCACCATACTATGATCATAGTATGATCAGTTTTAAAAAAATTGTCAATATAATCAAATAGTATACCTAGCTTAGAAGGTTTTTTATTTTTTCTATAGGATTTTATATAATATTTTTACATTTGTATTTCTATGGATTTTATATCATTTTCTTACATTTGTATTTCTATTCTAATAAAAATTCTCTAACAAAATATATATATTATTTTTATATTTGAAGTGTAAATAAAATATATATATATATGTATATATATATATATATATATATATATATATAAATAGTCTAGTACAAATCTTTTGATTTAAAAGAAGTAATTGATCTGACATAAAATATCAAAAAGAGGGTTAAACTTCGTTTTTCACTTTTCTTCATCGATTGTCCCATATAATTGTTAAGAAATAATAATATCCATGTCTAATATTAACCCAAGAAAGTCAAAAAGAATTCATCTTCTAATTATAACTATAATTACGGAAGAAAGATGGATTTATAAGTTAAGTTCGCAAAAATTTTTTTTTTTTAAATAATAATAATCTAAAATTATTGTTCAGAGGACGGTCCGTGTAACGCCCCGACCGCCCCTACCGGTGAGGTCCCCATACCCTCTCTCGGCATATGGGCCCCATCCCTGTCCGATGGTCGGTGCGTTAATATTTGGAGGCTCGTAAGACTCGTTTACTGTCCCTGCAATCACCACAAGATCTTTTCCCGTGTTTCGTCCTCGCTCACACAGTACTGTGAATCACTTCCCAGTAGGTCACCCATCTTTAAATCGCTCCAGCTCAAACACGCTTAACTCTTGACTTCTCTCTGGACAAGTGACCGAAAAGATAAGTGCACTTTAGTGACATAGATAGCCAAATCAATTCTCTTAAACCTCTCCTCATACACCACCATATATCAGAAATCGGGATGTTACAATCACCCCCAGTCACGGAGTGCAACGTCCTTGTTGCACACCAGGACCGTTGCCCCCAACGGTGTGAGCCCACATGACTCCACACTCGTCTAGGTTCGGCTCTGATACCAATTGTAATGCCTCGACCGCCCCTACCGGTGTGGTCCCCATGCCCTCTCTCAGTCCATGGGCTCCACCCTTGTCTGACGGTCGGTGTGTTAATATTTGGAGGCTCGTAAGACTCGTTTACTATCCCTGCAATCACCACAAGATCTTTCCCCGTGTTTCGTCCTCGCTCACACGGTACTGCGAATCACTTCCCAGTAGGTCACCCATCTTTAAATCGCTCCATCTCAAGCACGTTTAACTCTTGAGTTCTCCCTGGACAAGTGACCGAAAACATAAGTGCACTTTGGTGACATATGTAACCAAATCAATTCTCTTAAACCTCTCCACATACACCACTATATATCAAAAATTGGGATGTTAGAGTCTCTTCATCGCATGTCAAGATAAAATATCTTGGGTCTATGTAAAATAGCTGAGTATTTCATGATTTGCATCTAGTAAATCCTTATAGAAAATGTGTCGAATTTGGTTTGATATTTAAACTGCTGTTTATAGGGACGTTTCTTATGGTCTTTGCGGTTATCTCACTTGTGCCTCCACGCCTAGGGGTTTCTGAATCAGATTAAAGACATGGTTAAGATATCGCCAAAAGCATTTACATATCATGTTTATATGTAGATGAGTTCGTACGTGTGGAAGTGCAACCAAACCCTGTTGTATTCTGACACGAAGAGGAGTTGATAAATCCGACAATAGTAATGAAACTCATGTCAGTTTACTGGTTTTGATATGAGTGTAGGTACCGAGTTTTTCCTTCATTGTTATAAGAATAAGAAGTCTGTGTGTATTATATTTAGCTCAAAATACAAAAGCAAGAAGGAAAAAAAACCAAAGGAAAGAGAAAAAATATAAATTAAGAAGCAAAAAATGATAGACAAATAATTGTTCTTTTAACTGTCTAAACGTTTGCTCATCTATTTTTTCATGGTTTTAGTAACTAAACAGAGTTTGAGACCAAAATTAATAAGATCTTGATCAACAGGCTTGTTGAGCAGTGATGAAATATATCGGTTCTCTTCGTACTATGTATGATAAGATTTAACAATCACTTGCATGAATTCATTTTTAATTAGTTTATATATATATAGTTTAACTAGAATTGAGATATAATCTTTACACTTATACATAAATCTTATATTGTCGACTACAATAATTTTAAACCATTTATATGTTGTTTAGATCATTAATAAATATTACAAATATATAGATATTATAATCTGTAAAGTGTGGGATCTATTGTCTAAGTGATTATAATTCGTAAATGTTTTGTAGGGTTACCATGTTGGAAAACATTCTCTATGTTTGAGCGGTGTTTTTATTAGAGTAGATAATTTTGAGCATGAAAAGACATGTCTTAAGTTTCTGGTGTAAGGGCATCTCCAGTCGAGACACTTTGACGTGTCTTTAGAATTAATAAGGGTTAAAATTAAAGAAAAAAGAAAAGAAAAATGATATTGTAGATTGAACCGCGTCTTCAATAAGGCATGGAAGAACTCAGTAAAACCC
>OVAP01002425.1:0-12928 GCA_900406295.1 Aurinia saxatilis
GGGGTCCGGGGGATTGCATAGTTTTAGGGGATCCAAGGTTAAGATGTTGAAGTTTATTCATGATAAATCATTATATGTGGAAAGGAGGTATTCTTGAAGGCAGTGACATTGACTATGCCAGTTTTTGCAATGATGTGTTTCAAACTCCAGACAACTTGCCAATCTATCCAAAGAAGATGGAGGGTTGGGGTTAAGAGATATTCAGACCTTTAACCAAGCTCTTGACTAAACATGCCTGAAAGTTGCTCCAACATTTCCACTCTCTCTTTGCCAGAGTTTTCAAAAGCAGATACTTGTCCATAAATATCTTTTAGGCTTAGACTTTTTTTTTGTTAGCGTAGTATTTTATTGGGTTTAGTACCCAAAAACAAAAAAAAAACCCATCAAGTGACAAAATATGCAAATTTAGCCATCGAATAATTATTGTGCATGTTAAACTCTGAAATAAACTCATTTGTGTATATGTTTGACCTACTATATATTGATGTGCATAAGAGCTCAAAAGGACATTGTTTTGTCATTTCTCATTTAAAGAAAATAAAGATCACACATACAATACTACCGCTGAGCTACGTAAGTTTTCGTTGGGCATGTTCATATTCATATAACTGTATTATTTTATTTAAAATACTGTGAAAAGTATTGAGCAGAAAATAATAGAAACTAATTAGCAATAACTTTTTGTATTTACAATGGTACCATTGACCTTGGTTTTACCCAGATTCATCATATATGAGAAAAAAAATCAGAAATTAACTATGGAAATAAAATCGCAATCATATCCAATTGCATAACTAGATAATTCCAAAAAGAATCTGTAAAATAGTTCTCACCATATAGTTGTCAAAATAAAATCACAACCATAAAGAAAATATGGTCTGCCCATATAGTTCACAAACATATAATTCCCATTTCCTAGTTTGCACAGTAATTATTTGATGGGAAAATTTGCATATTTTCGCCAATTGATGGGTACTGTTTCAGTGAACCTATTTTATTTCGCAGAAAATTATTACAACATGGTATTTTTAGAAGAATAGGTAATGGTCTTACTACCTTAGTGTGGGTAGATAACTGGTTAAATGATGGCCACCTAAGATCTCCTTGGATGAAATCCCCTTTAAGTAGTGGGGATCTTAAAGTAAGTAATTTGATAGATTTCAAGACTAGTGGGTGGAATTTAGAAATCATTCATATTCTTTTATACCTTGATGAGGTGAATCTTATCTTAAAGATTAAATTTGTTGTTTCTGTAATTGATTTTTGGGTTTGGGATCTTAATAGGCCTGAAGCTTACAGTGTAAAGTTTGTTTTTTGGTCAGCTAATAATAGGAAGAACAAGGACTTATTTCAGGTGGCTTCTGCTTTGCCTTCTATTAACCCGCTTAAAAGGGAGTACGGAATCTTAAAACTCCCAAAAGATCCAACTCTTCCTTTGGAGAGCCTTGTCAGAGGTACTGCCAGTTGTGGAGAAACTACATTCTCGTGGTATAAAAGTTGATTTTATATGTCAGTATTGTGGCCAAGAAGGAGAGGACATCAATTATGTCTATTCATTTTTACCGCAACTTGCTTGGTATGGGCACTCTCATGCATTCCCTTTCAAGTTGGTGGTTTTACATTACCTCTGTCTTTTCCAACTTCTATTATTTACTGTCTCTCAAGATCAATAATGAAATCAAAAGAAGTTTCCCTTGGGTTATTTGGTTGATATGTAGGAATAGGAATAAGCTTACTCTTGAAGGGAAAATGTTTTCTGGTTCGAAGACTATTAAGAAGATTCAAATTGATTGTATGGATTGGTTCCTACCCTGGGAAGTTGATCACTCTTTACATGTGCTTCAAGATAGGATCACAATGAAAGAAATGAATCAATGGAAGCCCCCATCTCCTACTTGGAAGAAATGTAATGTAGGGATTTATTGGTGCTCACATTCTCATTTGTATGGCGGTTCTTGGATCTTAAGAGACAATGCTGACTTTGTATTACTTCAGCGGGTCTTCGATCTCAAGAATAAACTCCTAAGAAGAAAAACAATTTGTTTTTCTCTCTTGGACTTTGTATTGTACAGTGGTTAATCATAGGGTTGCTTATATAGTTCTTGCCGCTCAATCTCCTATTCTCTTGAGGGCTTTTCTTAAATCTGTATGATTGCCCATCATTCCTTTTCCAAAAGTTGTGCGTGTCTGCACTCTTCAAGCAGAGCACCCACATGCTAATAGAGGTGCCATTCTTAGATTTTAAAATGTCATTAGAGAGCTTTTTTGAAGAGGAGAGGATTCAAACCTCTGTGTAAGTTTTTGGCGGGTTGTGTAGTCGTGTTATTTTGTATATTTCCGTTGGAAAAATAAGAAAAACCACACCAGGATAATGATATTGAGTTTACGTCTTTAAACTCCAATATATATGGTACCTAATATTTTGTATTTTTGAAAGCCCTTACGCACAACAAAGTTTAAAATATGACTCTTACGGATATCTGACTTAAATTCATGAAGCGATTTTAAAGGAAATTGAAATTGATTGTCACACTAGATAAATATATTTTACAGCTTTCTAGGACGTAGTAGGGAAGAGTCTAGGATATAGACACAAACAGTGTGTTAACACTTAATAGAAATGGACTTGTACCTTCTAAAACACCATTCATTGCTGTCTATTGCTTGAACGTCAAATTGTGAAATTAAGTGAATCCAAAAGAAGACGACATGAAAAGATTTGAGAACCCGTTTGTTGCTGCAAAGACTAATATCTCAGTTTCTTTCAACTCTACTACTTCTACTTCTTTCTGAAGCCGTTCTCATATCAAGCGTTGACAGAACTTTCGGCATTGACATTCCTCCTGAGACAACGATCTCTGCAGATACACGAAACACATCCCAAAGATCAGAAGATGACATCTCACAACTCTTATTCAAATCGAAATCAATATATCTTACTTACCTATCCCTTCCCTTACTGAGAGATTTGGTCTGATAACATCCTTTGTACTTACAAGGAATACATCTCCAATGTAAAGGTGATTTGTCGGAACATACACACAGCAAAGTTCCTCTTCATCTGCGTAAGTCTGCAAGGATGTTAACACATTTAGGCATTGGTAATAATACTCGACTCTCCAGAACGATGTCAAGGGTTTCTAATAAATAACAGACCTGGAGAACAACGGTCGATGTAATGAATCCAATTGCATATTCACCAATACGTGGATGCCTTATGATGGCGACTTCCTTGAAAGCCTGGGTGTTTTGATCTGAAATATAATGGTGAGAAGACATATATAATAAAGAAAAACGACAAAACAAGAGATTAAACGAAAGAATACCTGGTGATATGGCAGTACTGATTTGCTTGGAGGCATTGTAGATGTGGCGAACAAATGGCATCCGCTTGATAAACCACTCTCCCAAGTTCAGAACGGAAGTACCCAACCATGAAGACATGAAGACTCCAACCAGGAAGATAAAAGTGATGGAGGTGATAAAGCCAAGTCCTGGGAAGCAAAAATTTACAAAAAAAACTCACATCAATTGCTGTCTGCTACATTTGCCTGTCTTGATTTTCACAAATATCCCGGCAAGTTAATAGAGAGGGAGAGAGAAGGTGACCAAATATATCAATTCCAAGTTGAGCATAAATTGGGGAGAAAAATCCATCCACGAAATGAATAAACCACCATGTGACATAGAAAGTGATAGCCATTGGAAGCAAGATGACACTGCAAGACGATTTAGGAAGTCAGAATATACAGGTAGAAGAAGTTGTGAATACATACACACGAAACCCCCAATTACCATCCAGTCATGAACTTCTTTGATGCCCAGCTTCTGATCAACTTGTAGAAAGTCTAAACATAACATAATCCTCAGTCAGAAAAGAGATTGAAAACTAAATTGAGCAATCTCAGAACTTGATACATCACAGATCAAGCTAAGCTAAACTACAATCTCTATCCCGCGATTGACCATTCCAAACCCTAAATCGCAAAAACCTAGGAAGTAATATTGAATCGGGAAAAAGTGAAAAACCTCTTGACCAGTGTGATGGGAGGACGAAGAAGAAGACGAAGAGGGTTTGGGAGTAGCATCGTCATCATCTTCGCCGGAATGAGCAACTGGAATCAGGAGCTCCCGATCTCGGTTGGCCATGACGATCCCAGGTTTGGCGTCGCCCATAAACAGCAAGACAGAGATCGAGAAATCCCAAAGCTGACGAGGGTGCAGAGAGAGAGACTATCTGTTTCCAGTCTGTTTCGGAAAATTTGTTATTAACTTTTTAATTTTTATTATTATGTTTTACATGTAAATGTCTCTCAAGCAAGCAATTATCAAAATTTGACACAAAACGTAACTTGTTTATTTGTTAAATACAAATTCTATCTTGGACTTGGGACGAAATCAACGTCAAACTCCTTCTAATCATTCACATTCACATGGATATTGTGTATATAACATACAAATGATTTAGAGTGAAACATGTTCTACACCTTCAAATTAATAAAGATGGAGGAGAGGGAATTACCTAGGACTTTCCAAGCATTTTTATTGGAAAAGACTCGTTCATTATTATCGTCGACAAGATCCAAAGCATATCATTGGTTTACAAGATTTCTCTCTATAGCCGATGAGCAAGTTCTTCTCAAAGCAATTTTTACCGCTATGTCATCGCACCCAATGTCTTATTTCAAGCTTTATCTTTATGCATTGCACACGCATTCCAAGCTCTCTTACTCCCTTTTGGTGGGATGACAAACCGGGAAAGAAAAACATTTGTTGAATTGTTTGGGACAAATTAACTCTTACCTAAGTCGCTTGGTGGATTTGACTTCCGAGACATAAAGACCTTCAATGATGTTTTGCTAGCAAAACTCACGTGGAGAATCTTGACCCAACCCGACTCATTACTTTCCCGCGTCTTGAGAGGTAAATATTGCCCGCATAATTCTAGAATGCACTATTCCCAAGAGGGCTTCTCAAGAAGCACAAGTCATACGGTCACAAATCACGTATAACCGGAACTTGAGAACCTTACCACCCCTTTCATGCATTAATTGTTACACGGATGCGGCTTGGCATTCCACCACATGTAACAGCAGATTAAAATGGTGTTTGATGACCCCGAATTGAGATATCATAACCACATGCTCTCAACAGCCACCTTCACCCATTCTGCACTATTGGCGAAAGCCTTGGGTGTCAAATCTGCACTTTATGCAACCATTTCAGCGAACTTCCGATGCATTAATGTATTATCGGACTCTCAAACCTTGTTCAAACTTCTCTCTTCGAGTGATGTTACAAATTTTCTCTAAACTTCTAAACCCTAAAATTTTATAGAACATTATAAAATATTTTAAAATAGTAAAAATGTAATTTAGATAACAATTTGTATTTTGTTGCAAATAGGTCTAAAAATGGGTATTTGTAAAAAGGGATAGAGCAAAAATGGTAGTTTTGAACTTCCCCTATAATTAAAATATATAATAATAATGTTATTTTCGATTAAAAATTAATATACTCTTTACATGTTATGCAAACCCCCTAGGATAAGAATGAATTCGACCATACATAACGTTTCAAGAAAAAAAAATTCGAAAAATACATGTGTCGTAATTTGATTTGTTGTAATTCACATCTTAGTCGGCCTATATATCAGTTTTGTTTCTTTGTAGTCCCCCTCCGATCCGTTTTGATGTTTTGTTTTTAGGTATGTTTTGACACCTAAACTTTGATATATTTCTTATATAATATTTTTAGAAAACACTTTCTAAAACAGCTCTGAAAAGCTACCACATAATCATCTATAATGGTGACATATGTCCATTCATTTTCTCTAGTATATATATAACACTACTTAATGTTTATAACATCTTCTCTGTATAATTCTCATGGTTTTAATCATTGCCTTTTTTCTTTGTTTTGGTTTTGCTTTGCTTTGCATGGTGTTCAAGATCTACCGCTCTGAATCCTCTTCGAAGTTTCAGTTTGAAGAACTCACTCACTTTATCTTCATCTCTTTCTATGTTTACTTAATTGTGTTCTTCGGGATCAAAGTGATTAAATTTATTACGGATTTGTGTATGATCATGGAGATGATACATATCTTTATAGAAAGACAAACACACACACACATATATATATATATATATATATATATATATATATAGGTGATTATGATATGATGTTCTTATTTCACCCGACTTCTATAAGTTTAGGTGATTAAACATTGACCAATTAAAGGGATGGAGAGAATGGGTTGGTAACGGTGAGGATTTCGGTCAGCGTATTGTTTACAAGGTTACAACGTCGTCTTCGAGTTACCAGAAAGGAAAGAGGTATTTAAGCACAAATTTGATGAAGTATGGTGTCTCAACATAAAAAAAACTATTTAGTACTAGTTCTAAAGTTTTCGAATTTGGAATATTTTCTTTTCCAATTCATTTGAAGGGTTATCAGGATTTGTTATAGATAATCACAAGAGATTCATGAGATACTTCAGACGCGTTTTCAAGATGTGTTCGATCGAATAAACTAATCTTATTTGGTCGATCAGGAGTGATAAGTGCAAATTTTTTTATCTTTATCCACATCTTCTTCATGATTCATCTCAACTTCCTGAACGGCTCTTTGCACTATAAATACAGAACCCTCGGAGCCAGAGAAGAACACGAAATTAACAAGCTCACTTGCATCCAAGCAAAAGAGTTTTCAATTCTCCTTCTTTTGTTTTATCTTCTTTTATTTTACTTTGGTATTGCTGTCTAGTGAGAAGTTTGTAATCTCTTTCTCTGCAAATTTAGAGAAGCCTTTATGAACCCTTCTACTGATTTATATGATTGCAATTTCCATTGTTGTTATGTTCATCATAAGCATACTTGAGTAGTCTCATAGTTAGTAATAAGGTTTTACTAGGAGAATTCATGGTTAGGTAGATAGGCAATAGGGCTGTGTAATGACTAGTTAAGGCTTACTTCCATATCAGATTTAATCTATATAATAAGATTATACTACTACTAATACACCACTTAGATTAAGAGATCCATAACTTTATGACTAGTTTGGTTGATTGATCAGGCCAAATCTTCGACTTTCAATTTAGAAAAAGTTAACTAGGATGTCAATTGAACTAGATCGGTTAAGCCTGATGATGGGGAGTTAGTTTTCACCCAAAATAGGTCCTGCAAGCGCACATATCTCGCAGTAGTACTTTAAGGTCGAATCCACAGGGAGTAGAGTGTAAGCAATAGCACGTCCGAGTTCACTCGAGCTAAGCAACAAATATGAGATTTTGTGGTTTTGGATCGATCGATAGTATGAACTGATCAATCAATTAAAGCGTCTTCCGGTCAAATGCAGAGAATGCGAT
Organism: Aurinia saxatilis; assembly: GCA_900406295.1. Lineage (NCBI taxonomy): Eukaryota > Viridiplantae > Streptophyta > Magnoliopsida > Brassicales > Brassicaceae > Aurinia > Aurinia saxatilis. The sequence continues at coordinate 7,367 of OVAP01002425.1, forward strand.
CGATCGATTGATGCCTGCAAATGTTAAAACAAAATAAAACGTGACATTAATCATAGATAAAGGCATTAAGAAATCAGGTAATGCATCATAGAATCACGGTTTGAATTATTCAGGGTAGTAACATGTGTAAATATTCTAGTTAAGGCAATATAGTTGAAACCACTATTATTCGACTTATGGTCAGGCTTAACCGGTCTAGATCAATTGACATCCTAGTTAACTCTTTATGTGGCGAGAGGCAAAGTTTTGGCTTGATCAATCAACCAACCTAGTCATTAAGTGCAAAAAATCAAATTCTACTAAACTATTAAATAATAAAGCTTTCACTATCAAGTTCTGGATCTCTTACTCTAAGTGGTGTATTAGTAGAAGGTTTATCCTATAATATATATAAGCCCTGCTAAGAAAGTAAGCCCTTAACCAGTCATAACACAGTCCAATTGCCTATCTATCTAACAATGATTTCTCCTAGCAAAACCCTATTCCTAACTATGAAACTACTCTAGCATGTTGATGATAAACATAATAACAAAGGTAATTGCAATCATATAAATCGAGTTATGGGTTCATAAAGGGCTTCTCTGGAGTGCAAATATTACAAACTTCTCCCTTGACAGCAACAGCTAAAGTAGAATGAAAGAAAGAAGAAAACAAATGAAAAGAACCTTGAAAACTAGTTAGCCTGAATGTCTGGAAGCTTTGTGAATTTCGTGGTGTTCTCTCTAGTCGAGGCTTCTGTATTTATTGTACAGAGAGTTGTCCAGGAAGTTGAGACAAATCAGGAAGAAGATTTGGATAAATATCCAAATATTTGTGTTTATCACACTCGAGTAGATCGATTAATAATACTTTAATTGATCAAACATATCTTAAAATGCGTCTTCTGAATCTTCTGTATCTTATGTGATTATCTAAAACAACTCCTGATATCTATTCAAATGCAACGGTCCTTATTTGATATTGTTATCGCAACTTCTTGTGCATATTTGGCCTGGTCGATCAGTGGTCCGACAGTGCTCATCGATTGGGCCTTCATCTCCAATGGGTCTTGATACATCTTCAAAGATTTTGGCTTAACTTATGATGCGGGCACGAAATCACTCCAATGCTCAGAGATCACAAGGTTGTCAAAGGTGACAAGCTATGCATGCAGAAGTGGAACAAAGGTAAAGATGGAAAGGGATAAGGGGGTGATTGAATCATTCAATCAATAAACGAATAAGGTTTTTTGAATCACTCAAACAAACAGATCCGTGGCTTCAAGAGAATAGAAGTGAATCGCTCACTTAAACTATAATGAAATGGAATGAAGTTCGCCACTCAAAGGTGTGGAAAGCCCTTGAGCTAAGAAAACAAATCAAAGCCTTAGTGAATCACACACAAAGACAGAGATTTAATGGTTTCTAAGCTATGGGATCCACCAATAACTTAGCAAAACAAAGAGAAGCGATTAAGAGCTTCAAAGAGTAAACACTCGGTTTCTATTTCCATTCAAAAAGGTTTGTTCTACAATGAATCAGGAGCTGAGATTTTATAGGCTCGAAATACAACTTACCTAAACTCTAAAACAAGAAAGAAAATCATAAAATTGAATTAAAACTAGCCTTTGGAAATTGATGAGAAAATCGGTCCAAATAAGGCAAGTTGATAATCCTTGAGTCATGAAAGCTTTGGTTGGAATAAGTGCGCCTTGGGACGTCTAGATGCACTGAATATGTCTTCAAAACATTGTAGTAATCTTCAGAATATAGCCGTTGATGATTAATCTCCTTTGGTTCCAAAAATGGTAAGTAATAACTATGTTGGTTCTCATGTGAAAAGGTGCACCAAGACTCGTGTGGTAAAGTTTCTTTCTGATCTAGAGTATCTCCTGGTTCCAAATGGAAGTATGGGAATGTGTCTTCAAAAGGGAAAAGGAAATTTCCTTATTTAGCTTCAAGTGGCTCCGCGGAAAGGGTTCAAAGGGTGGCTTGGATCCGGGTCATCTCCTGGGTGGTTCTCCTTGAGCTGAGTCTTTTTGATGGATTGAATGAGTGTGTGGAATCATTAATATGATGGGCTCTTTGTGGCTGGTTTGGAATCCAACAAAACAAGTCGATAAGTCTTCTTGTGCTACCGTCTGTGCTAGTATCTGAGTTAGCACATGTTGTTTGTCTTTTTGGCCAAGACCTAGAATGTCTTCTTCATTACCTCCCATGATGAATGTTTATGCTCCTGAATCTCGTCGGTGGCAGATTGGGGACAAAAGGCTTCTGATGTACTTCTCGTGCTACTCCATGAGGTTGCTCAACTGCCAGTTGTTGTTGATAATATGGATCAACTTCTTCGCCACTTCTTGTGTTTGATTCTGTGGGATGACCTCATCAACTTCTTACTCTTAAGGGTAAATGACTTGGTTCCAAGTCCATGTGACAGCTGACTCACGTGGATTTCTTGTCCTAACTTCCCACTTCAATCCAAATAAATCATCTTCTTCATCCGGGCCTCGACTTCTAATGTTGAATTGCCGGACTTGGTAGGAAAAGCCCATTTATGACCTAAGAAACCTTATTTTCACAAAAACACTTTAGAAACAGAGAAATGTGAAATTCGATAGTTTATGTTTCAAATCAAATGGTTTTTTTTAAGAAAAGCACAAAAAATCTATACTAAAAAGCTGTAAATTATTAACCCTATCACCTGCCTGACCATAAGGATAATCGAACTTTAGTGATTTCAACTATATAGCCTTGCTAGAATATTTACATAGTCATTACCCTGAATAATTCGAACTATGTGTCCCTGATGCATTTCATGACTACCTTTATTATTTGTTTACACTCACGTTTTTATTCGATTTTAGCATTTGCAGACATCAGTCGATCGAATACACTTCTTATTTTGACCGAAACGCACATCAATCGATCGATTCGTTAATATGATCGATCGATCCAAAACCAAAATTCTCTTATTTCCTGTTTAGCTCGAGTGAACTCGGACGTGCTAATGCGTAAACTCTGCTCCCTGTGGATTTGACCCTAAAGTACTACTGCGAGACATGTGCGCTTGCATAAAATATTTTAGGTGAAAACTAAATCCCCATCAAGTTTTATGGCACCGTTGCCGGGGAGCAACAATTGATCACTAGCATAACGAGCAAACTCGAGACTAAGCCTTTCCCTTTATTTCAATTTCAGTAATTTATCTTTCTATTTTTGCATTTTCATATTTTTACTTCACTTGCTTCAGGTATCTAACTATGAGTGAGCCTAAGAGAATCATCGGGAGCTACGATGGTTCAGATCGGGCATTCACGCCATACCATGGCCCCTACATTTCGAGAGAATCTCACAGTGGCCAGTCTGTGCCAGCACACGTAGCTCCAAATATTGTGCCATAGCAGGTTTACAAGGAGAACCAAAGAAGGTATTTCCTCCTCACCAGCCTCTTCCTAAAGGCTTTAACCAAAGAATCGAAGACATGCTCGAACACATCCTCTCTGAGCAGAAGCACCACCAAAGGAAACTTGACATGCAGTTGAAAGACCTCAGGAATGAGCTTAGCACCAAGGTGGGAAACCTAGCCACCAAGGTCCGGGATATGGATGATCAAATCACTCACCTCGAAGACATGGTTATCGCCAAGACTAGAGATCTCTGAGAGAACAGCAGAGATTTTCATGCCATCCAATTTGATGAAAAAGCTGAAGTCAGAGCCGTGGAGTATATGTTAGAAGCAACAAATGGCCGCCTCAACGTATAAGAATCTGTAATCAAGTTCAAGGTCCAACAGCGAAGATATTAAGGATGAGATTGATGAAGGACTAAAACCTGTCTACACTGAGATAATGGGTAATATCAGAGCCATCAACACCCTCAAAGTGAAGCTTATAGAAATGAGCAACAAAATGCACAAGAAAGTGGACCACCTCGACGAACCACGTAAATAATTTAGTGCCAAAGAAGACATTTTCAAGGAGGTTCTTAATACCAATGCTGAAACTCCCAAAATTTGGTTAACTTGTTTAATGCGAGAAATGATGCCGCAGTACCATTAACTGTCATGAGGATTGAAGAAGAGTTCAGAGGCCCGATTCGATCGAATGCAGAGAACACGATCCGATCGAACTACAAATGATGCACCGCAAGATGAGGAAGAAATAGACAAGGGAATCATCTACATCAACATGCTCGACTGGATGTAAGAAGAAGAAGACCCCGAGTACTCAGAAGGAGAGTAATCAGATTCAGAATCCTCGATACGAGCATGAGTTGGAGAACTTACCGACAAGCAAAAGAAGTATTTCGTGGAAGAAGTCATGAAAATCCCTCCGAGAGTAACCTTTAATGAAGCAATGAAGACACATCCACTGCATGAGTACCTAAAAAGGTGGCATATAACCGACGTAAGGGAACTCTTTCTCAAAGGGAGAAAAGAAAGCAGGCCTCGCTTGCGTATGATCTACAAAAAGGTGACCTAGGAATGTACATTGTCCCAATCACAATTGATACTAAGGAATTTCCAAATGCCTTATGTGATACAAGAGTTTGCATGCGCATGATGTCAAGAAAAGATGCATACTCACTTGGAATTCGAGACTTCGAGCCACTCACAAAATCTATCATGCTCGTCGATGCATCACTAGGGAATGTGCTAGGATATGTGAACGACGCATGGTCCACATCGATGGATGCTTCATGCCCACTGAGTTTTTAATAATGAACACTGACCATAGGTCAGAGGCGTCGTTGATACTTGGTAGGCCATTCCTAGCATCCACTGGGGCTCAGATGGACATGATAAACAAGAGGATTTGCTTAGCTTTTCTCAACAAGAAGGTTTTCTGTTCAGCCACAACTCAATACCTTCCAAGGCTTGAAAAAAGAAGCGGGTAACTGAAACCATGTATGAGAAGAGACTGAAGTATGCAAGAAGCTCCAAATGATCATACAACATTGGTACTCCATCGGAGTATTAAAAATCTCCATCCTTGTCGAGCTAAACGACTTTAAACAAAGGCGCTTAGTGGGAGGCAACCCATTGGTACGTTTTAGAATATGTTTTCTTTCTGTTATTTTTAATCTTTCTGTTAGTGTCTCAGGAAAATATGATTCGAAGAGAAAGACCAAGAGGATGCAGAATCGATCGATTGTCTCTGCGACATTCGATCAATTCATTGCTGTTCGTAACACCACATCACTGTTCAAATGGAAAACTAGAGGCCACCTGATTCGAATCAACGGGTGATCCAGGAGAATGATGCAGACTTTAATACTAATCAGGAGACAGTAAAAAAATCAGGAGAGTCACTATGTGATTCGATCGAATGGAGTGAACTTATCCTCAAATCAACACGACAGATGATAAATGGTTACTGATGTCGTCACCCATGTGGAATCTTCACGTAAATTCCCGTACCTTTCATTTCATATAAGACAAAGAAGGCTACCCGATCCATTCAAAGACAATGAGGTAACTCTCATCTACCATTTCTATCTCATTCCATTTCAATTCCCATTTTGCTCTCACAGTTTGTTTACACCAGGGATGATGTAACTTAAGTCTTGTGGGGGGGGGGGGGGG
>OVAP01002426.1:0-14010 GCA_900406295.1 Aurinia saxatilis
TCAAGGGACACACAAAAAAGAGCTATATATAGTTTAGCTTTTCCATATTGTAATGCTATTAGTTCATATACACAAATATGAACGTCTTGGTAACACCTAATCCTAACATTATAAGACTTGTCTCTTAACCATATAACTTATTGGACATGTACCTATCAGCCGTGTGCATGATTTTTTGTTATGTAACTTGAAAAAAGAGCTAGTCTTCTTCAGTTATTCAGAGTAGATTGATAAACTGAAAATGGCAAAGAACCGGAAATGATAATGGGTAAAAAAAATGTAAGAATCATCGTCATTTCGAAATTTTTAAAAAATTAAGNAACTGAAAATGGCAAAGAACCGGAAATGATAATGGGTAAAAAAAATGTAAGAATCATCGTCATTTCGAAATTTTTAAAAAATTAAGAAAGTGTAGAAGTGAAATAGTAAATAATAGATAAAATGGGGTCTCTTCTTAAATTATCACGAAAAAATCCGAAAGCCTAAAACACATAAATGAACATAAAATAAAATCTGTGAATTTTAAATCCAAACCGAATTAGTAAATAATTCAAATCAAATAAATTGAACCTGAATTTTACGAAACTCAACTAAATTTAAATGAATCAACCAACATTTGTTAACAATAGATATTACGAAAAAGTCCGAAAGCCTGAAACACATAAATGAACATAGAAAAGATATTTAGAGTAGATTCGATAAACTGAAAATGGCAAAGAACCGGAGTTGATAAAGGGTAAAAATGTAAAAATCATCGTCATTTTGATTTTTAAAAAAAAGATTAAGAAAGTGTAGAAGTAAAATAGTAAATAATAGATAAAAGGGGGTCTCTTTTTAAATTATCACGAAAAAATCCGAAAGCCTGAAAAACATAAATAAACATAGAATAAAATCTGCGAATTTTAAATCCAAACCAAATTAGTAAATAATTCAAATCGGACATAAATTTTACGAAACTCAACTAAATTTAACTGAATCGACCAATATTTGCAAACAAAACAATGGTTTAATCAAAGATACGAAGATACATAAAAATTCACAACATTAATACATTATTTTATGATATTTTTAAACCAAGTTTAAACTCAAACAAAACATAGTTGTGACATACCATTAAAAAAAGAAAGAAAGAAGTGGGCGACCCTAATTTCAAATAACAGAAAAGAGAGGTGAAATCTATAAACACCAGAAACAGAAAGGATCATTTCAGTAAAAACAAAAAGAGTGAAATAGAGTTGTGAGAGAAGTGTGAGAAAATCCATTGACGCCCTAAACCAAAAGAAGGAGACGCCGAGAGAGAGAGAGAGAGAGTGTCTGTGTGTGTGTGTTTGTGTTTGTTATTCTTCATTCACTTTCTATTTTCCCGAGAAAATTCATCTTCTTCTTCTTCGTTCGTTACGCTCTGTGATAAAAATCACCAAATCGGAAACTTCTCGATTCGCTTTTTTTGTTTTCTGGATTTTTTTTATTGAAATTTCGAAAACATTCCCGATCTTGGTTTTAAACTGTTTGTTTCCACGATTTCGATTTCTTTAAACCCTAGGTTTTTTTGCATTCACCGGATTATTTGCTAGATTTAAAACCCTAGGTTGTTAACTAGTATTGGAGATCGAGATGAATAATAGTAATAATAGAGGAAGATATCCACCGGGGATTGGAACCGGACGTGGTGGTGGTCCGCCGCCGAATCCGGAGTATCAGTCTTACCGGCAACCGCCGTCTCAAGGTCAACCGATGCAGAATCATCAGCAGATTCAACAGTGGTCAAGACGTGCTCCTGGTGGTAATGTTAGTGAGGTTCACAATATGCCTTTGCCTGAGCCTAGTAACAACGATCCTAAGTAAGTGTGAGATAAGAGAGATTGTGATGTGTATACGTTTNTCGGCAACCGCCGTCTCAAGGTCAACCGATGCAGAATCATCAGCAGATTCAACAGCAGCAACAGTGGTCAAGACGTCCTCAGGGACCTCCTGGTGGTAATGTTAATGAGGTTCACAAGATGCCTCTGCCTGAGGCTAGTAACAACGATCCTAAGTAAGTGTGAGATAAGAGAGATTGTGATGTGTATACGTTGTTATTGGATTACGTTTTGGTGCAAATGATTTGATTTGTAGTGAGTAATGTTGTTGTTTATTTGGCCTGTGATGTGTGTACGTTCTTGAAATCAATTGTTGAATACGTTATGGTGCAAATGATGTTTGTTATTAATGTGATTTGATGTTGAAGTGAAGTTGTTGTATCTCTTTTGTGTGTTAAATGGATTATGTGTTCTTTGTTACTAATGTGATTTGATGTTGAAGTGAAGTTGTTGTATCTCTTTTGTGTGTTAAATGGGTTATGTGTTCTTTGTTACTCTCAGTGGCCAAGATTGGAAGGCGTCGTTGAAGCTGCCACCTCCAGATACTCGTTTCCAGACTGCGGTACGGATTTCTTCTTGATTACTTTCTTCTGAGTTTGTTATGAATCTTGAGGAGTATAGTTGTTCGTTTTTAGCATCTGGACTGTCTCTTTATGTGTATGTTTCCTGTTGAACATTGTATGAACCTTGAGGAATTATATGAATCTGTCGTTTTCAGCACTTCTGTAGGAGGATATTTCGTTCGGTTTTACCATCCAAACTGTTTCTTTATGTGTATGTTGTCTGTTGAACATGTCTTTTTAAGTTAATTAATCTTGAGGATAGTTGTTAGTTCTTCTGAGTTTGTTTTCTGTAGGAGTTGTGAATCTTGAGGATAGTTGTTTCTTTTTAGTATTATGTAACAAAGGACTGTCTCTTTGTGTTAATGTGTTTCCTGTTGAAATTTGTATGAATGTGGAGGATACGATGTCGTTTTCAGCAGTTTTTGTTGAATATTGGTCTTTGATGTTGTATGCAGGATGTGACAGCTACGAAAGGAAATGAGTTTGAAGATTACTTTCTGAAGAGAGATTTGCTCAAGGGAATATATGAGAAGGGTTTTGAGAAGCCTTCTCCTATTCAGGAAGAGAGTATTCCGATTGCTTTGACTGGTAGTGATATTCTTGCTAGAGCCAAAAACGGCACAGGAAAGACTGGTGCCTTCTGTATTCCAGTCCTCGAAAAAATCGATCCAAGTAACAATATTATTCAAGGTATTTGCTGCTTTCCTTTTTGGAAATATTCTCTGTTAGGGGTTTATGAATTCTTACCCTACCTCTTTTACCTTGTTGAGTTGATGAGTGATTAGTTGTTTGTTCAACTCCCGGCATAGTGAAGACAATAACTGTGTTCTTTTTGGATTTGTGAGAAATAGTTACTGAATGACTGTGTACACCATTTCTTGTTGTATCTTGTGCAGCTATGATTTTAGTTCCAACACGAGAGCTGGCACTTCAGACATCACAAGTTTGCAAGGAGCTTTCTAAGTACCTGAATATCCAAGTCATGGTAACCACTGGCGGTACCAGTCTTAGAGATGATATCATGCGACTTCATCAACCTGTACATCTGTTGGTTGGAACTCCTGGAAGAATATTGGATCTTACAAAAAAGGGTGTGTGTGTTTTAAAAGACTGTGCAATGCTTGTTATGGACGAGGTGAGCTCCTGATAGCTTTTTCTAACATCTTAATCATAACTATATCTTTGTTTTGCAATATGGTTCCTCTAATAGTCAATGGAAAGAAACTTTAGGAATAGGATTTCTTTCTGATTTTTCCTTGATTTTTCTTTGTTGGAAGATACTACAAAATTGAGTAAATTCTACTCCATATATAGGCATAGTTGCTGTTAACAGTCATTTACCCCTTACTGTAGCGACATCTGAAGTCCTTTCTTGTAAATTATATCCATCTGATATTGATTGTATTTTATTGTTTTATAAGCTTTAAAGTTTGACTCCTTGCAAACTTTTTTTCCAGGCCGACAAGCTTTTGTCTGCAGAATTCCAACCTTCTCTAGAGGAATTGATACAGTTTCTGCCACAAAATCGTCAGTTTTTGATGTTTTCCGCTACATTTCCTGTCACTGTGAAAGCTTTTAAGGATCGACATCTTCGGAAGCCCTACATTATCAATCTCATGGATCAACTCACACTTATGGGTGTCACTCAATACTATGCTTTTGTTGAAGAAAGGCAGAAGGTTCACTGCCTCAACACACTGTTCTCTAAGGTCAGATGTCTAAACAATCCATGTAACAATTATCTGCTACTCAATTTGGATGATCTAAACTCATTATGGGTTTTCAATGCAGCTGCAAATAAATCAATCGATAATCTTCTGCAACTCTGTCAATCGCGTGGAACTGTTGGCTAAGAAAATTACAGAACTTGGTTACTCGTGCTTTTACATTCATGCAAAGATGGTTCAAGACCATAGGAACAGAGTGTTCCATGAGTTCCGCAATGGTGCTTGCAGAAATCTCGTTTGCACTGGTATGTTTTCTGTTCTTCGAGCATGTGCTTTGAACAACGACTAAATGTAGATGATGATATGACCGACTGAAAAATGACTGGTGCAGATCTGTTTACTCGCGGAATTGACATTCAAGCTGTGAATGTCGTGATTAACTTCGATTTTCCTAGGACTTCTGAGTCATATCTACACAGGGTTAGTCAAACACAACTGATTTGTTTTATCTACATTGCATGTGCATCCTCATTTTCTTAATTCATGTTGTGAAATATTCAGGTGGGCCGATCAGGACGGTTTGGACACCTCGGGCTGGCTGTGAATTTGGTAACATACGAGGACCGTTTCAAAATGTAAGCCATTCCTTTTTTCCACTGTTCTAACGCGGCCAATGTTATACTGTTTTCTCAGTAATTATTCGTGTTTCTATAACAGGTATCAGACTGAACAAGAACTTGGAACTGAGATCAAACCAATTCCTTCTAATATTGATCAAGCAATCTACTGTCAGTAAACTTGTAACCGCACATGAAACATTTCTCCACCCGACGAGAGACACAGGTTGATTAAAAATGGTAAGACAAGTCTCTCTTTCTCTCTTAGCTTCTCAAAACAAAAGCTACACTACATCTTAAAACCAATATGCCTTTATGTTCAGGTGTTCTTGAAGCTCGCGAGTCGGAGATTGAGGAAACTATTACTTGGCCAGTTCGTGTAAAAAGACTCGTTACAGAGACAAACCAGACTTGTTTGGTTCGGTTTCTAATCTCTCCCTAGACTTTTATTTCGTGGTTCAGTGAAAACCTTTTACTTTGCGCACTTATTAGACTCTCTTGACTTCAGAATAAAAGATGGAAAGACATATGACTCTCTGCTGCTCCGTTGTTTGAATTACTATTAGGCTTTTAAGCCCATTTAGGATCTCCGTATTTTAAGACTTTTCATTTCTTTATTTTGGCTCTTCACAGTTTATTTTAATTTAGCTTGATTTTAATCAACCAGAATTCTTAATAATGCTTAAATTCAGTCAAGTTTAGTTTTGAACAATCTTGTTTTTGTTTAATTATACTGTTATGCATAAAGCATTTAGTTTGGAATAGACATTAATAGCTTGGTCTTTAAATACAACACATGTGATTCAGATTCATGTGGAGATTTTTTCGCTATTTGATGAATAGATATTGTCGCATTTAATTCTTTTCATGAAAATAAACATATATGAAACATATGTAACAGGGAAAGGAAGCATATGTATGATGTAACAATAAATATATAACAATTATTAGTACCAAAACTATGTCTTTGACTTGTAGCTGACTAACATTTATGAGATATAAAATGGACCCTACGTTTATTGTCTGCAAGGTTATTAGTCATTACACAACAGTAGTATCTTCTGCTCTTTCTTTGACTCTTTGTGATCCCTAAATCTACAAACATTACGTGTCGAAATTTTATTGGACCAGTCCATGACTCTGTGTAATAATGATTTTCTTATGAACAAAACTAGTAATAGTAAAATCAAAGTGAAAAAACTCAGCACAGAAAACTTCGACGAAAATAACTCGAGAGGCTACAAAAAAAAGACAATGTAATTATAGCAACATGTCATTGTTCATTTATTATTTTTCATTATGAACAGTTTTTTTTTCTTTTTTATAAATTATGAAACTAAAACGTGTTAGTCGCATCACACATCCTTTCCTACTAATGCACACAAGTCACAGTCGTCTCAATAACTTCTACTTCTGTTTCTTTCTTTATTTTCTAAAGATAAATATACAATAAATGTTTCTCTCTGTTTTTTTATTTCCCAGCTAAAGAGGGATGTCTCCTATTATCCGCCATTAATGCTCTCTTTCTTTCCTGTTTTTTTGCAATTTCTAAGAACCTGAAAAATATTTAAAAAATAAAAACAAATCCCCTCAGCTGTTTTCTACAATAATTTTTGTAGAAAAATTACATTTTCTTGACATTGCTTTAAAATCAAAATCTTGAGCTTTGGTTTAACATAGAAAAAATGAAAGAAATTTTTGTAATATTATGCAATCATGAAAAATTGTTTTTCTTTGAACGACCTATATGTTGTTGCTGTCAAGAACATTAAATAGAAAATGTAATAAATATTGTACGATTTTTTTGCGTGTAATAAATGTTTCAGGGCCGGCTCGAAGCTCGCTGATCGTCCTTTTATATTTTTCTCTACATTGCACACACAATCGTATTTATTTCATTGTTTTTTCTTTCTTGTTACTATTTGTTCGTTTTTATATCTATATATATATAAAGATTCTTAGATCATAATCCGTTGCTTCTTTCTTTTGGCCTTTTTATTTCATCTAGACTACATTAAAACCAGACCAGAACAAAAGAAATTAATTTTTTTTTACCCTTTTCTAAAAAATTCTCTCCTTTTGATCCTATCTTCTCCTTTTTTACCTTCACTTTGGGGTTTGTTTGTCCCTTTTAACTTGAAGAAGAAGAAAATGGGAAGAACACCATGCTGTGATAAGCTTGGTTTGAAGAAAGGTCCATGGACACCTGAAGAAGATGAGATTCTTGTTGATTATATCAAGAAGAATGGTCATGGAAGCTGGAGATTACTTCCTAAGAACTCTGGTAAAAAACTTACTTTTTATGGTTCTTGATGAGAAAAAGTTTTCATCTTTTGATGTTTTTTTTGTGTGTGTGTGTGTGTGTGTGTGTGTGATTTTAGGTTTGCTGCGTTGTGGGAAAAGTTGCAGACTGAGATGGACTAATTACTTAAGACCAGACATCAAGCGTGGTCCTTTTACTCCTGAGGAAGAGAAGCTTGTTATTCAGCTTCATGCTATTCTTGGAAACAGGTCTTTTTTAACTTGCTTTTTCTTTTACATTTGTCTGAATCGCTTCTTCATGTTTTGTGTCTTTGCTTCTTCTGCAAGAGGTCTTATTAACTTGCTTCAAGTTTTTGTCTTTTAGCTTCTTCTACATTTCTTCGAGTTTGATCTTTAGCATCTTGTATTTCTGCTTCAAGTTTTGTTATTTAGCTTCTTCTACCTTTGTCTGAATTGGTTCTTCATGTTTTGTCTCTTGCTACTTCTTCAACAAGTCTTATTAACTTGCTTCAAGTTTGGTGTTTAGCATCTTCTACATGTGTCTGAACTGTGTGTGTTTTGTTATGTTAGGTGGGCTGCAATAGCAGCACAGCTTCCAGGAAGAACAGACAACGAGATCAAGAACCTATGGAACACACATTTGAAGAAACGTCTAATCTCAATGGGTCTTGATCCCCAAACACACGAGCCATTACCTCTACACGGGTTCATCAAACAAGCACCAGCTTCACCAACAACTCGTCACATGGCTCAATGGGAAAGTGCAAGACTTGAAGCTGAAGCAAGACTCTCTAAAGAGTCACTGCTCTTTACTCCTTCCTTTGGTGTACAAGGAGTCAAAACTGACTGTGACCACTTCTTACGTATTTGGAACTCGGAGATCGGTGAATCTTTCAGAAACGATCCAACCACTAGTCAAAGTCCCTGCTCTATGTCTACATCTTCCTCTTCTGCTGCAGTTATGAAGAGTTCTGAAAAGTCATGTGATGGGAAAGAGATTGGTTTGGGGACTCATCATGGTTCTGCTTCTACTTCTTGTTCTAATGATCTGGAAGAGGATTCATCAGATGCTGCTCTTCAACTTCTGCTTGACTTTCCGATAAGTGATGATGATATGAGCTTCTTGGAAGAGAACATTAAGAGCTACACACAATCTCCTGGTTTCTAGATTTTAATCCTATGATAAGTTAATTCAAAATTTGGCTTCTTTTGGTCCTTCTGATTTCTAGTGATCAGAGAGTAGTGAGAGATATATAGATTCTAATCTCATGATAAACTTGATCTTAAGAGAGATTTAAAGTTTGGCTTCTTTATTAGTGATGAGAGAGGGTGAGATATATATGGTAGGTCTATATTAAGTTTCTATGTAAATCAGTATTAGACTATTAGTTAATTGAAGAAGAACTTTATGGTTTGATAATGCTTTAGGAGAAATTGCAGAAAAAGAACAAGTGGACAAATTTTTTTCACTCTGATGTTTTTACACACAAGATCAGTATACAAACAAACAAAGATTACAAACCATTGAAGAGACAAAAGAGGGACTGTTTTACACTTTACAGTTTGAAATTGGAAACTCTTGATTTCAAGAATTAGAAACATCCACAAGTAGACTTTGGGACAAAGCCAGTAGCTCTGTATTTAGCAGCCATTTCTTCTGCTTTAAGAATTTCTTCTCCTCGGTTTGCTTCGACAATTGCTCTTTTCTCTTCGGCTGCCTTGTGAATCGCCGCAACCTTGTTCTTCATCTTCTCTGCGTATTGTGCTTTCTTCTTCTCTAGTTGCTCCTACATTCATTCAAAAACGGTTTCACTTCTCATACTCATTGAAACAGTTTGATTTCTTTGGTACAAAGTTGCAAGTTAACGTACCTCGATTTTCTTGAGTTCGGCTTCAATAACTGCTTTCTGTCTGGTTTCCCAAGCAAGAACATCAGAGATCTTCTTCTCAGCTCTAATTCCATTTCAACGCGTTAGCAAAATCACACGAAGAACCTAAAAACCAAACCAGTGATTGTAAAATCTCTTACTTGTTCTGTGCTTTGCTCTTTTCGCTATCTTCCCACGCTCTAATGAAGGACAATCTCTTCTCCTTTGACAAATCAGCTAGCCTAACATCTAACACAAAAAAACGGAGAATCAGCACCATCATTAACAACTTTCATAAACATTACAACACACAAAGTACTCATATATAGTTTAAAACTCACCTCTATCGAGCGAACCAGACGAACTTTTCTTCGGTTCAGGCTCAAGAGATTCTGTAAAAAATCATAATATATCAGATCTCATAAACATAGACATACAAAATCCCCAAAGACTTGAAAACAAAGAGAGAGAGAGTCACATACATAACAAAATGAATGTTACATAGAAGAACAACATAAGAGAAGATGATGAAGCTATAAATTTTTTGCGTTCTTAATCCAAATTCTATATAAAGCCATATAAGGGTACTATATAAGTGTACAGAAACCAAACAAAGTTACAGAATTTAAGAACAATTTTTTTCAGTACTCTTTATACAAAACAAAGTTACAGAATTATACACTCTCAATATTCGAATTAATCGCCTTTCAAAGAACCATTACTAAATCCAATTATCTATTTTCTCTATATAAATCTCTTAAAAAAATCAATCTTAACTGACAAAACCATAATTCTCATAAACAACATCAAGAGATAAAAAAAGCTCACTCTCAACGATGGCAAGGGCTTTAGAATCATCAGAAGTATGCACTGGAGCTGGTTTCTCAATCTTCTCCTCCGTCACATCTTTCTTGACAACATCCACCGGAGCTGGAGCTGGAGCTGGAGCCGGAGCAGAAGCCTTAACCGGAGATTCTGTTATCTTATGTTCTTCCACCATCTTCTCTCTCAACCAAACAAACAAAAAAACAAAAACTAAATTCAATCAAAAATGAGAAACTTTGATTAGTTCTAAACAAACACAAATAAGGTTTTATTATACTGTTACTCTCTCACCTAATTAAATTCCATGGAAGGAATAAATAACAGCGAGTTTTTTAATTAAAAAATTCTCTTATTTTCTCTCATCCGTTGATCTTTGAACGTAATTTGATCTAACGGATGTAAATAGTCCTTTCAGTGAGCTGCGATACAGGTGAACATAGAATCGTAATTTGCCGACAGGTAATGCGGTTAGATGATTCCACGTGTAAAATATTAATAGTTGTAATAACAGATTATTGTGTGATAATTAATTTTTTAATTAACAGACTGTTTTGTGAGAATAATTAATTTGTTTTTCGGACAAAAGCGTGACGTGGAGGAAGAAGACACGCTGGAGACAGAGAGATACTAAAGAGGATGTCTCTCTGTTCTTTGTTGTGACCCCACTTACTTTATCGGCGCGTGGAAACTATTTTTTTTTCTTGTCGTGAGTGTAATGCACGCACCAAATANCGAGTGTAATGCACGCACCAAATAAGATTGGGCCCGAGTTTGTTGGGCCGATTTGACGTTGGTTACGAGATTATTGTTTTTGGGGGGAAAAGGAACAAAGAGCTATTTGACAAAGTTTGTTGACCAAAGACAGAAACTACTTGTTACTTGTCATGAATATTTGGTGACCAAACATATTCGACACAAAATTACATTTGTTTTTCTATACATATGCATGAGAACACTTCTCCTAGATCAAATGCTATATCATTCACTAATTTCATTTTTTAGACATAATGAGTTTGTAAATCTAAACTAATATTAATTAACTACAAATGAAATTGAGGCTTATAAAATCATATTTTACTAGTCCATAGATATCTTAATTTTCGATATGAGACAATTTATAATCGTAAGAGTAATNTGAGTGTAATGCACGCACCAAATAAAATGGGCCCGAATTTGTTGGGCCGATTTGACGTTGGTTACGAGATTATTTTTTTTTGGGGGGGGAAAAGGGAACAAAGAGCTATTTGACAAAGTTTGTTGACCAAAGACAGAAACTACTTGTTACTTGTCATGAATATTTGGTGACCAAACATATTCGACACAAAATTACATTTGTTTTTCTATACATATGCATGAGAACACTTCTCCTAGATGCAAATGCTATATCATTCACTAATTTCATTTTTTAGCCATAATGAGTTTGTAAATTTAAACTAATATTAATTAACTACAAATGAAATTGAGGCTTATAAAATCATATTTTACTAGTCCATAGATATCTTAATTTTCGATATGAGACAATTTATAATCGTAAGAGTAATTGGAAAACGTAGTCACAATAAATCACCTAATTCAGAAATTAGCCAAGTCCTTAAATTATTAATCTTGATGAATCTACGACATGTGGACGTAATTATAAAATACTGACTGATCACAACGAGGCACGTTGTTAATCTCGTATCATGTTTTAACAAAACCTAAAAAGATATGTTTGTCGAGTATTACNGAAAACGTAGTCACAATAAATCACCTAATTCAGAAATTAGCCAAGTCCTTAAATTATTAATCTTGATGAATCTACGACATGTGGAGGTAATTATAAAATACTGACTGATCACAACGAGGCACGTTGTTATTCTCGTATCATGTTTTAACAAAACCTAAAAAGATATGTTTGTCGAGTATTACAATTATTTTATATAATTTTACATTTTTAAAAGTCCTAATCTGAAACATTAAAAAAATAATTTCTTCAAACCACAACTCTTAAAATCCAAAGATGCACATGATAAGTTATAAACAATGCATGGAAGTCTCTGGTCTCTAGAGACTAGAGCTTGGGACTAAAGCCTATAGTTATTATTAAATACACGAGATTAGGTTTTCTTATTTTTTGTGGTAACCTAAATTATACTATTAGAGTTGAAAAACTCACCACGTGAACCAACCAAAACTCCTTAATCACATCACATCACATATCATCAGAACATTAAAAAACATATTAACCTCGATTTTCTCTCCTTAGTCTCTTGTCTCATTGGTCTTTTCCCTGATTCCTCCTCTTTTTAGTTAAACCATGAGATAAACAACAACGAACAACATCACAAGATGATGAGGTTTCATGGTAAAAGCATCGTAAAAGCTACTATCTTCATCGTCACTTCTCTACTCATATCAGCTTCTCTCTTGGCCTTTCTAGGCTATCTTGATTTCGTGAGTTTTTTAATACCCAAAAAAACTTTATACTAATCATTTTCAGTACATAGTTATAACTTATAAACTTATAAATAGTCTATGATCTTTTTCTTTCTTGTAGTCAAAGTTAAAGTTAAAGATCTTTGTTCTTTTTTGTTCAGAATGCTTTTACAAATTTCAAGGTCATAATAACGAAGAGACAAGAGCATAAATTCCCTTACCAATGCTACGTAGTACAGAACCAATCACATCAAACTCATTTTACTCAGACTACTTCAAGATCAAATCCTAACCGTTTAAAACCATCGACGTGTCCTTCTTACTTCCGTTGGATCCACGAAGATCTACGTCCGTGGAAACAAACCGGAATAACTAAAGAGATGGTCAATAAAGCAAGTCAAACGGCGCATTTTAGACTCGTGATTCATAAAGGCAAGGCGTACGTTAAGAGATACAAGAAATCTATTGAGACGAGAGACGATTTTACTCTGTGGGGAATTCTACAGTTGTTACGATGGTACCCAGGTAGATTACCTGATCTCGACCTTATGTTCGATGCTGATGATCGTCCAGTCGTTAGATCTGATGACTTTTTGGGTCAACGTAAAGAATCACCACCTCCAGTTTTTCGTTACTGTTCTGATGATGCCAGCTTGGATATTGTCTTTCCTGATTGGTCCTTTTGGGGCTGGTAAGCAAAACTTAATCTAGATACTACTGGGNGTTTCCTGATTGGTCCTTTTGGGGATGGTAAGCAAAAAAACTCAAACTAGATACTACTAGTCCTTGTTGTTATTGGGTTTGGTTTTTGATATGGGCTTTTAATGGGCTAGGGCTGAAGTGAATATCAAGCCATGGGGAGAGTCGCTTAAGGCAATAGAAGAAGGGANCTTTCCTGATTGGTCCTTTTGGGGCTGGTAAGCAAAACTTAATCTAGATACTACTGGGCTTTATTACTGGGTCTGGTTTGTGATATGGGCTTTAATGGGCCAGGGCGGAAGTGAATATCAAGCCATGGGGAGAGTCGCTTAAGGCAATAGAAGAAGGGAACAAAATGACAATGTGGAAAGAACGCGTGGCGTATGCTTATTGGAGAGGGAATCCTTACGTGGATCCAGCAAGAAGAGATCTTCTCAAATGTAATGTTTCTGAAACTGAAGAATGGAACACTAGACTCTACATTCAGGTTCTTTCACAATCTCTAGGCTTTCTTTTTTAATCGAGGGATGCTGACGTACTATCTTAGCTAGTGAGTGTAATTGTTGAGCAGTCCGCTCGTCAGAGTCTTCTTCTCACAAGAATAGTTCAATATGGACTATCTGACTACTATAGTTCAGTGCTAATTAATTATCTACATTTGAAAAATGGTATTAAAGGATTGGGATAAAGAAATAAAAGAAGGCTTCAAGACTTCAAATCTAGAGAATCAGTGCACCCACAGGTAAATCTAGCTAGTTTAAGTTTTTTTTATTAATATATTTTTTTTTATATATTTTATCTAACAATATTTTGTTTATGCGTCCGATTTTGAATAGATACAAGATATATATAGAAGGATGGGCATGGTCGGTTAGTGAGAAATACATAATGGCGTGTGATTCAATGACACTATACGTAAAACCTAGGTTCTACGATTTCTACATACGAGGAATGATGCCACTACAACACTATTGGCCAATAAGAGATGACTCAAAATGTACTTCTCTTAAATACGCCGTACATTGGGGTAACACTCACGTGGACAAGGTCNACGCCGTACATTGGGGTAACACTCACGTGGACAAGGTCAATATATTACATAAACTAGTTTAAGATAACTCACATTTGAAGTTTGTTTTAACCTGGTTTATGTTGTTGTGTAGGCACGTGAGATTGGAGAAGTGGGAAGTAGATTTATAAGAGAGGAAGTGAAAATGGAGAATGTGTATGACTAC
>OVAP01002427.1:654-18654 GCA_900406295.1 Aurinia saxatilis
TTTTTTGCACGGTGCCCGAAACGAGTTGTCTTTTCTCACCCCTCGTGGCATATACCATGATTGGTAACTAAACACGTGAATAAGATAAGAACTAGTAATTATATCATGTTTAGCCAAAGTACCCAACGAGTTTAATTAACTCTTATGGTCGACATTGTAGTGTTTGTCGTGGTGTCTAATTCAATATCGGGCAATGAAACAAAGCCAAACCAAACCCTATCATGTCCTCTAGTCCCTGTTATCTCAAGGCTAAGGATTCTTCCTCACACCCAAGATACTAAACCTTTCTGAGGAGCGTGTGACTATGTCTTGGATTCGATGTGCCCACTTCATTTCTCTACTCTGCTCAGAATTTTCCCTGACTTTTTTTTGTCTTTATTCGAATGTTAGTATTGTAAAAAAACAAACATACATATACGGTGTTTTAACCCTTTTTTTTTTTGGTCTGAACATAGACGGTGTTTTAACTACATGTATAAATGTGAGGTAAGTGTATTTTAATAGTAATTGTAAGTCTACTGAAAACATGCACCATCACATTCGTAATCGAGTCCCCTCTTATGCATTAACAAAATTATCAATTTAGTTAAAATTCAGTCTTGCTATTTAAAAATCAGTTTAGAGTAACTAAATTACATTTGATTTCATCTAATTTTTTATTGGGTATTTATACAAACCAAATTACAAAGCATAAATTAATATCTTTGTATAGAACGTACGAGAAATTTGGAGGGAAAGACGACGTCATAAAAGGTTAAACTTTTACGAAAGATAGATATTTTGTCCATATTGCCACCATAAAAATGCTCTACCTAAATATAGCTATTTCAGACATATTAACACCCTATACAAATTAAGACCTAGAGGAAAAGAAAACGAAAGCACATGACCAGAGAAAATTAAAAAAAGCTGTACACCTACGTTTTGTCTCTTCTCGAGGATCAAACCGGAGCGTTTCATGTTGACAAGGAACTACTCAGTATGTCTCGTCTCTTTCTCTCATCCTCCTTCTTTGTTTTCTTTTGCTCTCTTCTCAAAACTCACACACTTACATTTACTATTATTCCCATTGTATTGTATAATCTTCTTTCTGTCCCCTTCTCTAACATCCAAACTATGAACAAAGCAATGATTCTAAACCCCACCCGACCCGTATGGCCCGGTTTCTCTTCTCCCAAATCTTTAACCGGAGATGCTAACTGCATGGAGCAGCTTCTTCTCCATTGCGCAAACGCCATCGAATCAAACGACGCCACGTTAGCTCAACAGATCATTTGGGTCCTTAATAACCTCGCTTCTCCGGAAGGTGACTCAACTCAAAGACTCACTTCATCCTTCCTTCGCGCGTTGATCACACGCGCCGCCACGAAATCGTCTGCTTTCACTTTTCTCTCCCTCGCGGCCGCTACCGTCTCTCAGAAAACGCTTCACCGTTTCTCCGTTATAGAGCTCGCGTCGTTCGTGGACTTAACGCCATGGCACCGTTTCGGATTCATAGCAGCAAACGCAGGGATACTCGAAGCAGTTCAAGGTTACTCCTCCGTACACATCGTTGACTTAAGTTTAACTCATTGCATGCAGATCCCTACGCTTATAGACTCCATGTCCACAAAACTCCACAATAAACTTCTCAAACTCACCGTAGTACAAGACTCCGTGGCTCCATCTCCTCCTCCTCCGTTGCTCGGAGTCTCCTACGAAGAGCTTGGTTCGAAGCTAGTAAACTTCGCAACATCACGTAATATAACAATGGAGTTTCGTATCATCTCTTCTTCTTACTCAGACGGTCTCTCCTCCCTCGTAGAACAACTACGTTCAGATCCTTTCGTCTACAACGAAGCTCTCGTTATCAACTGCCACATGATGCTTCATTACATCCCCGAAGAAGAAACTCTAACTTCGACTTCGTACAGATCAGTTTTCTTGAAAGAGCTCAGAGATCTAAACCCAACGATCGTAACCCTAATCGACGAAGACGTGGATCTCACGTCGAGTAACTTCATCTCGAGGTTACAGTCTCTCTTCAACTACATGTGGATACCTTACGACACAGCCGACACTTTCTTGACACGTGGAAGCGATCAAAGACGTTGGTACGAAGCGGATATAGGTTGGAAGATAGATAACGTAGTGTCCAAGGAAGGTTTAGAGAGAGTCGAGAGATTGGAACCGAAGAGCCGGTGGTTCGAGCGGATGAGAGAAGCTAAGTTCGCCGGAGTAGGGTTCGGAGAAGCGGCTGCGACGGAGGTTAAAACTATGCTAGAGGAACACGCAACTGGTTGGGGCATGAAGAGAGCTGTCGATGATGAAAATGACGACGTGGATCGGTTTGTGCTGACGTGGAAGGGACATAGTGTTGTGTTTGCTTCTGCTTGGGTACCGATTAATGACGTTGATAATCTTATATAAGTAGAAGCTTAAAATTTAATTTAAGGATTAGTGTTTACTGTTTAGTACTAGTAACTTTAATTAGTTTTCGTTGATGTTGTTATAAAGATAATGTAACCTTTGAGACTTTTATTAACAGAGCAAAACAAGTGACATGATTGGTCCGTTATATAATTATCCAGCTGTATTGTTTTTAATGCACGTGCTGCGTTGACTAAACGTTGACTCTCTTCTCTCTCAAAGCAGNTTTTGTCCCCAAAAATCTCCTCTTTGTTTGTTTTTTTTGGCCACTCTAAGTCGATTTCGTTACTGTTCGATTCGATTTCTCTGTCTTTCTTCTTCATCGTCGTTAAGGTTAGTTAAATTTTAATCTTATGTTATTTTCCCTGAATTTTTGCTGAATCTGGTAATATAATTATCTATATGTTTCACTATTCAACAATGGAGTTTAATTTTTATGTTATTACTTCGGGAATCGAAAGTGGGGAAGGTTTACTGTTCATTTCTGTATCGTTCATAGTTTTATGAAATTTTTGGGTAATCGTAAATCATTTTGATTGAAGTTGAAAAGGTTACTTATTTCGACAATTCTCAATCTGGGTTTTGTAATTGAGATCTAAATTCCGACAATTTTCTGTGTTTCGTTACTTGGGTTGACCTTTGTGGATTGTGATTTTGACTTATACGGAGAGATCCAGATTCGGTATAAAAAATTTGTTTTTTTTTTTTTTGGTTTATGTATAGGGAAAATTTGAAGGGACCCAAATGCCAACGAGTCAGCATCATGTTGTTAGAACAGACATTTTGGAGTTAAAATCTCAGATTGAGAAGAAGATTGGTCGGGTTAAAACCGAGAGTTATCTTAATCTGTTGTCCAAGTTTCTCAGCTTGAAGATCAGTAAATCTGATTTTGATAAGTTGATTGTTGCAACTGTGAAGAAGGAGAATGTTGGTTTACACAATGCTTTGCTTAGAGGGATTATTAAGAATGTGTGTATCTCGAAGACGCATCCGTTGTTAAAGAATGGTGTTGAAGAAGGAGTAGAGGAGAAGAAGAAGAATGGTTTTCAGGCAAGTCTTAGTTTCAAGTCTTTGTGTAAAGACCTTCCGAAATCGCCTCGTAAAGGAAGGACGCAACGGAGGTTTAACGGTAGTAAAGGGAAGAGTCAGATCACTGAGGTTGTTTCTTCTAGTGGAAGGCAACAGTGGTTGATGGAAGATGGTGAAGAAGTTGATCAAATGTTTCGATGTTGGAGAAGTCAACCTATTGAAGCTCCCTTTGGTGTTAATCTTCGAGATGTGATCAAGAAGAGAAGACATCGTATAGGGGAATGTTACTCTTCTGGTGAGCTTCCTGACTCTATATCTTTAAAGAAGAAACTTGATGGACTAATGGAGGAAGGGTTAGAGGTTTCGGATGGGTTTGCTAACACGTTAAATGCGGGGCTCGATATTTTCTTGAAGAGATTGATCAAACCGTGTTTAGAATTAGCAGCTTCGAGGTCAAGTAATCGAGGAGAAATATGTTCATCAACATCCTCTCTGGTAGATTTTCAAGTAGCTATGGAGTTAGACCCGTCGATACTCGGGGAAAATTGGCCTGCAAAGCTCGAGAAGATCCGGTTAGTTACAGCTGATTTGCCTGCAGATTTTTAGAAAAGCTAACTATATATGAATAGATAGATCTTGATTATTCCATTACAGAGTTTGTGTTGAGCATCTTTAGTTTTTTTTGTGTATATAGGTTTGTCTTGGTGTTTCATTATTTGTCTTGATTGGTTAAACAAGTTTGATTAATAGTAATAAGATCAGTGTTACAATCAAAAGAAATAAGAACAAAGATACAAGATTATTAATGTTTTTTAAAAAATACAAAGGAACAGAACAAACAGAAAACACCAAAAAAACAAATTCATAATTCGTCAAAGAAACAAATCTCGAAAACAAACTCCAAAACAGAGAAAATCATTCTTTATGATCGTTCCTTTCTTAGTTAAACGCACCACAGTCACGACGGATGTTTCCATTGCTCTTGGTCTTAACGCCAACACGGCCAAGCTTGGTCATAGCGGTCACAAACGCCTTGTTGAAATTACCATTGTTGTTGGCCCAGTCATCAACGGTTGGTTTAGAGCGACCATCGGTGAAGAGGACTTGATCGGAGGTGAAAAGTCCTTTGCCTTGTTGCAGATTCTTGAAGTAAACGTTGTCGAACTTTCTTGGGGTGGTTGGGTCCATGTTAATGGCGATTCTTGGGTCAACCTTCTTGGGGCAAGCCGCTTGAAGTTCCTTTGCGTAGGCTTTGTTGAGTGTTGGGTCAACAGAGTGTGTGCGGTTGAAGTTGTAGATTCTGTTGAATACTTTGCCACAATGTGCGAATCCGAGAGTGTGAGCACCTGCATCGTTATAGAAGTTTTGATGGTTAGTCTAAATGCATATTGGTCTTTGCTAATAGTTTTTTTAGTTGAAGAGTCATAAAACTCGGCGTTATTATATAGTTATTTATCTTTTACCAGAAAGAGCGATCATGTCAGCTTGAGAAAGTTTGTTTTTGGCAAAGAGGGCGTTGAGTTTGTCAACTTTGTCATTTGGTCCAGGCAAGTTTCCGTTGACGCTAGCAGCAGTCGATACCAAACCATCAAACCTACCGAGTTCAACAGTGTACGATGGTCCTCCGGCCTAAACACATCGCCAAAAATTTACACTTAATCATTGATGTCTTGGACACCGTTTTCCAAAAAATGAAAACATCGTATATATACTAATACTATATATAACTCACCGCGACAACAACATCTCGGGTGGCTAAGGTAAGGATATCAGCACAAGAGACAACGTTTTTGCATTTTGGGAATTTGTCAAGAGCTTGCTTGGCTTTGATCACAACATCAAATCCATCTCCGGCCAAAGATATGTTGTCTGGATGATCCTTCTCAGCTTTGTTGTTAGGTGTTGACTGAATCAAGACCGACGCATCACATCCCTATATACATACGTACCAGCCAAAAATTAAAAAATCATGCATATATTTAGGCTTCAAATTGTAAAAGACTAGCGAAATCTTGAGCATTACATTGACGAAGCAATCGTGAAAGAAGAGGCGGAGAGTAGCTGGAATGGTGGTGAAGGTCTGCTTGACCTTTTCTTTGACAACGTTCCTCACGACCTGTTCGACATTGGGGCACGAGTTTTTGTAGAAATCGGTTCTGAGTTGAGCAGTGGTTGTGATGACGAGGCAAAGAGCCACGGCTAGAACAAGACCGAACCTCGCCATTTGGTCTTGAGAATTTGAAGTTGCTAGAGTTTCAAAGGTGAGGAGATGGTGTGAGGTGATGAAAAATGAGGAGCGGGTGGCATTGTATTTATAGGAACCATAAAATGGACTAGATCAAAAGAATTGTTTATAAGTTGATGCATGTTTTGAAGAAAATTTCAAGTTGCGCCGAAGAATATATGTTACTGGGAGCCACGATCTTGATGATGGCACACGACGAGTACTTGCTCTCCAGTAGATTAGGATTGAACTAGTACAAGAAATGACATTTTTTAAATCGTTGACTTAGAGATAATGTAGTACGTATATTTTACTTCTTTCAGCTTCTTTCCTTTTTGGGCCTATTTTGGAGGTTTGATTATGATGGGCTTATTTCTACTGAGGCCAAGGAACTTTAAAAGGGTAAGATAGACAATGACATTTGACACTTGGAGAGTTAAAAGGATAAGATTCTCGAACGTGACCTTCGTGCAGAGCAAAAATTGAATGTTAAAAGAGTATTGTACTTATCGATTATAGTATATGGATACAAGTGTCATGACTTCTAACTAAAAGTCAATTGACAATTAGCGGAGAAAACCAATCTATTTATATATTACTAGAAATCTTTTCCAATTTCTGATGTGAGATATAATCCCTAATACACTCCCTCGAGATGATGGTTCTTTGACAATTAATCTCGGTATACTCGGGCAAGGATCGATAGACCGACTTGGCTCAAATCGATGATGGAGCGGGTTGAATAGTGTGGATCGGTTATGCCCTTTTGGGCTTAATGAGCTCTGATACCATGTTAAGCTTCATGAGCTTACAACTAAAAGCCGATTGACAATTAGTGGAAAAACCCAATCTAAAAGCCCATGAAACTTAACATGGTATCAGAGCCTATTAAGCCTAAACGGGCAAACCGATCCATATTATCCAACCCGATCTATCATCGATCTGACCCAAACCGGTCAATCGATCCTTGTCCAAGCATACCAAGATTAACGGTAAAAAAACCATAATCTCGAAGGGGTGTATTAGAGCATCTCCAACCATTTGCACTATTTTAAGGATTAAAATAGTGTTGCACTAAAATAGTGTTAAATTTTACTCCAACCCATTGCACTATTTCTTACACAAAAATAGAATATTCTAAGTATATTCTCTCTTTTTACAATTTATTCTTTCTCTAACTGTACCTATTATTTATCATGATTATAAATTATACCTACTTATTTTATATTTTTAATAAATTTATCCACTAGTACTTAATTTATGATGTGGATTATCCATTTGAAATAATGAGAAAGTAAAAGTGTAACATATTGATAATAATCAATTTTGGAAAATGTTTTTATAAAAAATAATTTTTTTATAACATTCTCTGTTTTTATCTTTAATTTTGGTACCATTTACGTTTTTAAGTTTATTATTAGTTTATGTAATTATATAAATGCTATTTGCATTTTAAATTTTTAATTACCAATAAGAACATTATTTATATAAATTTTTTGAAATAGTGTGGATGTAAGAAGTGTAAATATTCACTTGATTAATTATTTTTAATAAATATTATACATTTAAAATTTATTTGAAAATTTATAATAAAGATTATGAAACATGAATGACCTTTTTATAAATAAAAAGTTTAGCACTAAAATAGTGCAACACTAAAATTTTGCACTAGATCGATGTAGTGCAAAAAAGTGGTTTGCACTATTTTAGTGTCTAATATAGTGCTGNAGTTTAGCACTAAAATAGTGCAACACTAAAATTTTGCACTAGATGTAGTGCAAAAAAGTGGTTTGCACTATTTTAGTGTCTAATATAGTGCTGGGTCGAATATGATTTTGCACTAAAATAGAATTTGGTGTACAATTTAGTGATGGATTGGAGATTCCCTTAGGGATTATATCCTACATCGGAAGTTGAAAAAGATCATTAGTAATATATAAGTAGATTGAGTCTCTCCACTAATTGTCAATTGATTTTTAGTTGCAAGTTCGTAAACTTAACATACAAAAATATTCTCATTGGTGTACATCTCCTCATAATTATTGTTGTGTTATAAACTGAATTACTGTTTTCTTTTGACATCTTATAAGTTTTTTTTGTTGTCAAACAGACATAAATTGTAACTTTTGACAAAAGAACACTTACAATTGAATTATCATGAGTAATTTTACTGTTAAAAAAATGAAGTTGAAACTTTAATTTCAGGAAAAAGCGATGGTTTTATGAAATCGAGATGTCACCCATTGGTCATCATAATTGCGTTTAGTAACACGTAACTGAAAAGGTTAATTGTTTAATAATCTCAGTTAACTTTGATATTCTAATTACTAGTACTAATAATCAAGCTTCGTGATTATGAAATGGGAAACCCGATGTACAGAAATTCAGAAGGCCGTGATCCTTGATTTGCTCAACATGTCTCAAGACTAAACTNCAGACATAAATTGTAACTTTTGACAAAAGAACACTTACAATTGAATTATCATGAGTAATTTTACTGTTAACAAAATGAAGTTGAAACTTTAATTTCAGGAAAAAGCGATGGTTTTATGAAATCGAGATGTCACCCATTGGTCATCATAATTGCGTTTAGTAACACGTAACTGAAAAGGTTAATTGTTTAATAATCTCAGTTAACTTTGATATTCTAATTACTAGTACTAATAATCAAGCTTCGTGATTATGAAATGGGAAACCCGATGTACAGAAATTCAGAAGGCCGTGATCCTTGATTTGCTCAACATGTCTCAAGACTAAACTCCATTTCCTTGATAAAGTGTTGAACAAGTAATGTTCAAAATATACCTTTAATAAATTGATAAAGTATTTATTCGGTAGATAACTATATACAGAGCTAAAAGCCTAAAACTAACGAAAGAAATTATAGTTTATCTTTCTTAAATAGATAATACATTTGATTTTGATCATATGTTTTTCATAAAAAATAAAGATCAAGAATCGTACTGACAAATTAACAGGATGTTTTTAAAATTATGGGGATATGACATTTGCATGCATTTCGGTGTTTATATTAAATTTTTAAAAATCACAATCTCAAACACACAAAAAGACACGCGTGTGTGAACTCACACATATTCATGTGATGTATATATATAANCCATAAAAAATAAAGATCAAGAATCGTACTGACAAATTAACAGGATGTTTTTTAAATTATGGGGGATATGGCATTTGCATGCATTTCGGTGTTTATATTAAATTTTTAAAAATCACAATCTCAAACACACAAAAAGACACGCGTGTGTGAACTCACACATATTCATGTGATGTATATATATAACTACAACATCATAGTCTTTGGTATTTTCAAAAAAAAAAGAAAAAAATAAACATCATAGTCTTTGGTTCTGTTTAAAACATCATAGAGTAACTAGAGTCTTAATCACTTGTAATTTTTAAAGTGCGAAAGTGATTTTTTTGTTTAAAAGGATTTAATTTAGCAAAACAAAGCTAAATTAAATCGCATGATCGATCGTAGCCTAGGAGGAGGGACAAGACATGACTGCACAAGTCAGTGTCTCGTTTGCTTCGAGAACCCTACGTAGAAGCACACACTCTTTACACAACTCTCGATTCTTCTTTCATTTTCCTGTATCTTATTTAGTCATTTTTGTTGGGTCCGATCCACATATATTTTACAACATGGCTTTTAAAAAATTGTAACTCAACAGTTTTCGAGGAAGAAGTTGCTTCATGCCATTGCCCCTCCGCTCTCTCCGGCAACGCGTGCAAATATGATTTAAACTTCACATTTCTAAGCATGTTTGTTTCTTTATTTTGATTATATATATAGACAAAAAACAACAATTTAGTTAGCTAGTTGTCACATGTTGTACGTACGTTAAACATAACAGATGGTATACAACGATCAAATTTGTACATGGAGTTTAGTGGTCAGGTTGAAGAATGAGATCGACCGTGGATATGTTTTTAATCTAACTTTAACACAATGCATTAGCTTAATTTAGCACATTTTTATACCTTATCATAACATTAGTGAATTGTAAGGGATTTGGCATTGTTCCCGTTACACATTACATAATAAATTGACTTAGTTATGTAGTAGAAGATACAATTAACAAAAATCAAACGGCCAACTCTAAAGTCCTGTATTAATTTAAATTTGACATAACATGCAAACTCAACGGGGATAATAATTCTTTTTAAAAATTTCAGCACCAAAAAGTCGGTCCAGAAACATTTAATCAGAGAAACCTTATTGTATATAATAATTGTAATTATTACTTGTAGAAAGAATTATTTGGTCACTTTGATGTAATGTAGTTTTTGTAGATACGGTGGAGATCAGATCCTGTTGGGTCAGTTTGCAAGTCCTTTGAACAGTTCGAATGGACAATCTTAACACAATCCAACGGCTAAGATATCTTCTCCTCAATACTTTGTAGGACCAAAGACATGCCACCTATTCTCAGATTCTGATTCGCTTCTCTAAATACCAAATTATTCCTCCCAAAAGTCTGTTCTAATTATTTTATCATATCTACCATTTTTATAAAAAGCTAAACATTAATTATAATCATGCTTCTTTGTAGTATATAAATACGTAGTTATTAATATATTAAGCCAACTGGGTTGGTTGATTTGTTAGTCTGGGTTGCATGTGATTCAAGCTCAGCAAGATATAAGATGTTCCCCTTTATTTCTTAATCATAATTATTTAACGAATTATAAATTATTACAAGGTTTTATTAGATTTAAAGTCTCCAACTACCACTTATTTCACATTTATTCGACATTGTATACTTTATACATCTATATGACTTATAGGATGTGGAGATTTTACCAAAAATACAAAAAATTCAATAAAAATCCGGCATTTGTGATGAATAAAATTAAAAGATGATATAATTATATAATCCATGAAAAATAAAAAACCAAGCCATGCATATTAATATATTATTATTAATTATATGGCTGGATTAAATTGTGTGGTTATGTGATGGATCCAAAATTGAATCTAGTATTGTCTCATCTGTCAAACATGTATTCATGTATACGATTATGTAGACATACATATATGGTTACATACTGACATTTATATTATATGGATTAATTGTAATAAGTAGAGCTTTGCTGGATCTGTCTGGGGAGGTGGCAAATGGCATATTTCTTAGTAGAACCTATGAAGGCTATTGGCTAAAGACACTTGCTGTTTATTTTTTGGCATGAGTTTGCAACAATCACTTTGGTTCTTGTGATATGTAAGAGATAGATAGAGAGAGATTTAATAATATGTTTATACAAATGATTACTTAAACCCTTTTATTATAATGATTAAATTAGTGAAAGTTTTTATTTAATTAATTTATCTGCAGTATATATAACTACGAAGAATGTGACGCACCAATCCATATCTCTTCTCTAAGCTCATCATAATCATCTACTTGATCTCATCAAGCTCATTATTCTGTTCATAAACAATAAAAAGAAAGAAGTCTCTTTTGAAAAATTCTTCATCATCATCTTCTTCTTCCATCATATAATCAGCTTCTGAATCTGATTGTCTCAGGTTAGTAATGATAATCCTACTAATTACCTCTTATTGATTTGATTTTTATCTGCATATATCATTTCTTCATCAGCTTGGACTACATATAAGTCAATGGTTGATAATTTCGTTGGTTAGGTTTGGTCCAATGAAAAACTTTACCAATACAACAAGAAGATATTATAAGAGTCTTTTCATTAATAATATTCTTGGTTTGGTGTTTTACATTGGTTGGTTTTGTTCAAATTTAGTCTATTTTTTTGTTGGATATAAAATGATTAGACCAAAATATATAAGATTTGTTAAGTTTTCACATCGAGTTGGTTCATTTCGATAGAACAGCTCTATTATTATTCCCACCAAACATGACATCAATTCGTACTGTGAAAACCAGAAAAGTCTATAAGAATGTAAATTGTTAAAAGAATCTTGTTAATGAAAAGACAAGATTGACATGCGTGTAAGGGAAAGAACATGAACCACCACATCGTTTCAAATGTACAATAAATATGTGTGTGTCTGTATGTATTGATTATATGAAGATATTTTTGTGCATGTGTGCTCAGATTTATAACATAAGTGGCTAAAATTGCAGAATCTAAATCAAGTACTAGCCAACAAAAATATTCATTTTTTCTTTTATTTTTATTTTTTAAATTTTCACAGGTTGTTATTATTACAAAGCTAAGTTCCAAGTTCGTCATATCAAATCTTGAGATCTTGAAGAATTAAATTCTTAGGAACATGGAGAAGCTTCTTAATCCGTACGATAAGCAGTACATGAAAATGGCTATGCTTAAACACGAAGAAACTTTCAAGCAACAGGTAATAATAGATTCTTCTTTTTCATCTCACGTCATGTTTTTATCTATAGTTAAAAATTTAATATATGGTTTTTATATGCATTTTCTAGGTATATGAACTTCATAGGTTATATCAAGTCCAGAAGATATTGATGAAGAATATGGAACTTAGTAACAAGTTAAGTAGCAAAGACAATAATGTAAATTTCATCAGAAAAGTTGAACGACCGGAGAATTTTCCCGGCGGAGGAGAGTCCGGTGGTGGTAACAACAATATAGAGATTATGGACGAGAGTGAGATCGAGCTAACACTTGGACCATCTTCTTACGGTGGAGATATGATGAGGAGTAACAAGAAGAAGAAGAAGAATAATAATTCCTTGTCGGAAATGTTGGACGGAGATTTAAGTTCCGGTCGCCGGAGTTTCTCTTCTTCTTCCACTGGTTCAAGTAATAACAATACTAGCAATCTTGAAGAACAAGTGAGATTGATGAAACATCAGAAGCCAAAACAGCCATGGCTTCAAGCATTGACCTTAAATGTTAATTGATAAAATCATGAATAATAATAATAATAATATTCATGTTAACTATATATATTCTGAAATAGATTCGCATTTCTTCTTTTTCAATTTAGTAGTTTAAAAAAAAAAACTTTCTTTCTTTCTGATTTGAGTGTTTTATCATGCCTCTTTTATCAGGTGATCTGTTTTTTTTTTTTCTCTCCCAAGCTTATCAGTAATTTTCTTCTTTTTACTACTTCTTTTCTTTAGGGTTCTTTGTAAATAAATTCAATATTTATGTTTTACTTTGTTTTTTTGCATAATAATTTATGCATATTTGCTTGGCCACAATTGATCGTATATAGTATGTATACAAGGTTCGATCATTACATTTTATATACACATAAAAAGGACAAATGAATTATTATTATTACTACTACTAATAATATATATAGAGGAGAAGTTATAAAAGGGGCCAATGATGAATTAGCTATGCGACAAGAACATGCAATATCTGCTGGCATGTTCCCTTCAGGATTCAAGCATCACCTACTCTCCTCTGTTTTAATTTTGATTTGTATATTTTTCTAATTTCCAACTTTTATTGATTTTGTAATGAAAAATTATTAGTAATTTTCGATACATGACCCCACGATCTTGTATGATCATTATCAGCTTTAGATATCCCAAGTTCTCTGAATCTATGATCTTATCCGCATATGTGAGGTTTAGTTTATACTTAATACTCCGTCCATTTTAAAAAAGTTTGTTTTGCAAAAGATAGGCTTCTTAAGATTTTTATACAATTTTTAATGTGAATTGTAAATTTTCAGAGATATTAACTGAATTTCGTTGAAATAATTATTTGCTATTGATTTAAAGTTATTAAAATTTGTTTTGTATTGAGTAGTTATATATATATATATATATCTTTTTTTTGTCTCAAAGAATATATTATTCAAAATTCAAACTTGGCTTGTCGCCATACATGAAGAATACGGTCACCACACCAGTAGGCCGGTAACAACACAAAGGGTACAACTAATTTACGCACTCAAAATCTATAAGAGATCCTAACCAATTCGGACCATTACGAGCTATATACGACTGATATCTCTTGTCCCTTGTAACACTTGTAGCAATGCTCGTGGCAATCTTGTTTGCTGAAATGTCGACATTAGTGATTAATGAACCTGAAATCATACGTAGAGCCGTATCAACTTTATCAAGCATTGTATGGGTTGAATGAAATTTTGATGGATGCTTCAAATCGGAGACTTCAAAAATCACATTTTGAAACCACATTAGATATATATATATATATATTATAAATATTTTTTTTCTTTGTAATATATGTGAAATGCTATTTTTTATTATTAATATGAAACTGAAGGAGTATTAAAGAGGAAAAAAATAGTTTTTACTAAAAAAGGGATATTATGTACAATCAAACATAATAAAGCACACATAAAAAAGGGTAGATAGGTAAAATATAAAAATCCTTCTTGAATGAGAACTTGAAAGTCCCAACAAAAATTATACTTATGGGTTTATATTTATATAGTTTTTTCAAGAAATAGAGTGTCTTCGATCTTTGGGTGGTTTGGTTCTGCCTCTAGCGTTTAATGGTGTGAGGAAAGGGTTTAACTTTCCTAGCTTTTTGGAAACAGAGTTGATGAATGACTTTCTTGGCAATGGAGGCTTATCCATGGAAGCAGTAGTTGAGATTGGTGAATTAGGATTGGTGCTTACAGTTGATGATGATTTGTTCTCCTTCCCTTTCTCATACTCTTTAAGCTTCATTTTCATCTTGAGAAGTTCGAGTTTCAAGTCTTGGTTTTCGCGTTTTAGCTTGGAGAGTTCGTCGTTGTAGGAGCTGAGTTTTGGAGGTAGAACAGTTGTTGCTGGTGGTGGTTGTGGTAGTGGTGGAGCTGGAGAGTCTGAATCGTTTGTGACTTCACCTCTTAGACGTTGTTGCTCGTAGTAAAGGACTTGAACAATGGTTTGAACAGGTAGACGATCGTTTTGAGCTGCGTGAGCACATGCTTCACGAGATAATTTTTGGCAATCCATTAAGCTGCATACTTTCTTCCTCTCTACATCACTCATGTTCGGATGCGCCTACAAGAGGAACATACATTGTTCATCAAAGATTATTCTCCAATTTTTTAACAACTTCAAAAATCTTCTGATAATGGGAACTTGGATCATGTTCTTAAACACCAGATTTTCAATATTCTAAGAGTTTCTAATCATAGAAACACTTTGAAATCCTAGACAAAAAGATATTCAAGTCGAGTGCTATATTCTCTACACTCTAGATTCTTAATGTTTTATTGACTTTATCTAAAGTTTACTCGCAAATATACAACAAATTATTTAGTATACAAATTCAAAATTTATAATTTCAAGAACTGGGATTCAATAATATTCTGTAAGGACTGAATATTTATCTCTTTCAGAAAATGGGTTGCCATCATTTTTTTTCTTTTCTTTTTATAGCAAATGATAAAAGTCTTTATCAATTTCAGGAAATGGGTTGTCATAATGTTTTGAAAATGCTAAAGTACATATTAGTTCAAGGAATTAGGTTGCCATCACTTTCTATAAATTTTAAATAATTAGCTGTATTTGTACTACTCAAAAAGGTTTCAGAGTAGATGGATGTAGCTTAATATTACCTTCAAGTAGATGTCCACGGCTCGATACATACCATCTTCAGTAACTCTAGACTGCTCAGGAATAAGTTCAGCTAAACCAATAAATTTCTGCAAAGTCACATTTCTATCAGAAGCAATCTCAGCCATATAATTCTCCATCAATTTACCAACACGTTCCATATCACCCGCAATATCAACAACATTGTTGTTGCTCAACCGAACTCCATCGACTTCAAACTCAAGATAATTCATGAGAATGCGCTGAACAGTCTCGGTATCGAACAACGAGTGTTCTCCAGTGAATGAATAAGAAGGAATCAAGAGATCGTCAAGTACAGCTTGTGGTAATTGTAATCCCATTCTCTTCTCCAAGTCAAGCCTACAAGCAATCGTTGTTTCGAGATATATCGCTGCTCGTAGAAGCATGGATAGAAAACTAACCGACATTGCGTTTTTCTCTCGAGGTAGAAGGCTTACTATTGTTTCGAGAATCACTCTCTTCTCGTGTTCTTGCTTCGGCTCAATCTTCTTCATTCCTTTCCCGAAAATCTCCTACATTTGCATTAAGAAAGAACCAAANGATCTTCTTCATTCCCTTCCCGAAAATCTCCTACATTTGCATTAAGAAAGAACCAAATATATCACATATATATATATATCTTTACAACATGTTGTTTAACATTTGTATTCATTATTCACAAGATTAATAATANAATCTTCTTCATTCCTTTCCCGAAAATCTCCTACATTTGCATTAAGAAA
The DNA here is from genome assembly GCA_900406295.1 of Aurinia saxatilis. NCBI lineage: Eukaryota > Viridiplantae > Streptophyta > Magnoliopsida > Brassicales > Brassicaceae > Aurinia > Aurinia saxatilis. Next base: position 16,575 of record OVAP01002427.1, read on the forward strand.
GAACCAAATATATCACATTTACAACATGTTGTTTAACATTTGTATTCATTATTCACAAGATTAATAATAATAAATTTTATACAAATGGTATGCATATTAGTAAGAAACTCACCAAGCCTCGAAGAGATTTCTGAGCATAGAGCATAAGTACTGGACCAAGACCATACTGTTTAAACCCTCTAGCCATCATCGCGATAAGTACACGTTGAAACGAATCAATTCTAAGAACGGTTAAATCTTCAGCCCACCAATCAACCACAGGCTGCTTACTTTGCTGCTGAACCACAACCTCATTGTTACCACTATTACTCGAAGTAGAAGGACTACAAAACTGGCTCTCTTGACAAGTCATATAAGCAATTGCATCGATGCAACGGCTCACGAGTTTCACTCTTTCAGCAATAGGTAACAAGTCCTCTGATTTGTGCAAGACTGTGATCGAACTCGATAAGCTCTTGAGAGCTACTTCGTTCAAGTAAGCTTCTGTTCTTACCACAAGGTTTTCAACAGAGTGTTCCTCTGTCATTTCTAGATATTCTGCTGCACATCGTAGCATAGCAATGTTCTCAGTGCTCATATCGAAGTTAATACCGTAACAGAACTTAGCTGCGAGCTCGAATGCTTCAGATCCTCCAGGGATGTCAGGGATTTTGATGACAGTGGAATCTGAATCGCTCTTTGATTCCAACACAAGTTTCTTAAATAACCCACATTTTGATAAGAGTGGAAACTGCAAGATTCACAAGAGTAATAAAATGAATCCTCAAGAGCATCATAGAGATTGATAAGTAAATTTAACATCTAGAACATACCTTGTGTAGTGAAAATGAAGATTCTCCTACATAAACGGTGATATCACTAGAGACTTCTTGTGAAGAAATCCTGAAAAACCATAATGTAAAAAGATTGGATTCAAATGTTTAATATGGAAGAAGATAGGATTGAGCAATAAAGCAAACCATTCACTGGTTCTCTTCATGGTTGCGGACAAAAGATCTTTCTTCTTTGCTGACATATTACGAACACTTAGGTCGCGGTTTCTTCAGCCTCAAGGAATCCACCATGGAACACTGTTTCAAGTCCTTCTCATAATAGAGAGAATAAAGATCAACAAAAAGAGTTTCTTCTTCTCTTTTCCTCTAATAATAGTGACCAAACACAAAACAGAAACAGAGAACACAGAATTAATGAAGAAAAACAAAAACTACCCTTACCACCCAAACAAGAGAGCAAGAGAAATAAAGGGGTAGTTAGGTAAATGTCATGGAGAGTACAAGATAGAGAGGTTGTCCAAAGAGTGTTGTATGTGTGGTAATGGTTTGGTTTAAAGATTTTACAAGAGTCCAAGTGGATCAAACCAATCTCTTTGGACCAAAACAAATACTTCCAAAATTCAAAGGAAAAAAAGACTAATTGATTCCTCTCCACAAATGTATATATCTCTTACATTTACAATATTTGGTTACATGGTATGTGAGAAGAGAGGTGGGAGGAGTATAAATGTATACAAGTTAGCTAGAAAATCTTTGGTTTTGAGACAGAAGCATGGATCTTTGTCCCTACAAAGAGTCCTATCAACTTTAAATTCTTCTTTTTTATTTTCCTGATAATTGAAGTCACTATATGCCCCAAAATTTGATTGTGACTCAACTCAATCTTGCAATAACTGGGTGTCCCTAAAATAATATAAGATCGTCCTCAACGAAAAATTCAAAAAATTGCAAATAGTGTGAAGATAATAAGACACAAAAACTGTGGACCCTTATGGCCCAATAACTTTAAAATGGGCCTTGATTTGTCAAGCCCCTTTTAGCAAATTCTGTTGGCGCAAAAACTACGCAAACCGAGAGAGAAAAAGGAAAGAAATTAGAATCTGGTGCGGAAGGGTGTAGTGAATGATACATGCGCCATTTTTGATCTCTTCCTTGATCTTCTTCTTCCTCTTGGAATCTCCTCTTCGTCGTTTCTTGCTACTCTGCGCCGTCTTGACCTTACGTGCGCCCTTGGCGCACACTCCCATTTTACCCCCCCCCTTCCTCCCTTCTTCAGAGAGAGGCACTTTCGGCGTCTCCCGGGGTAG
>OVAP01002428.1:0-19471 GCA_900406295.1 Aurinia saxatilis
AAAATGCGTTGGGAACACACAAAAATCAGAAAAAGAGATACCATCAGCAAACCCTAAAACGTGTTGGGAACACACAAAAACCCCAAAAAGAGATACCATCAGCAAACCGTAAAAAGTCTAAAATAATTAACATACTTTTTACCAATATCAGGGAACACGTTATTTCCAAACATATACAGTGAATATAAGTGCAAACATAAAAACATGTATAATAAAAGAAAAAATTAAAAATAAAATAAAGACAAAGATATACACTAAAATTAAATAAAAGATATACACTAAAAGAATATTTTACAAGAAATTTTTTCAGAAAAACTAAATTTTAAAACTGATAAATATAAATAATAGCGTATACTAAAAAATAATAAAAATAAAATCAGGATTATCCAGGGACAATTTTTTTCCCTATATTCGACTTCTAATCGGATACTAAGGGCTTTTTCGAATGAGAAAGTAATTTTTTCACAAGTTTTAAGGGCATATGAGACAATTTACACCAACTTTCAACCACAGCGCAGAGAACTAAATACGGTTTCGTATATAATGGTATAGATTCTTAAACTAAACTTACAAAAACGTCAAAGAGATTTAAAAAAGTTCGAGTCTTTGAGCTTACATCTCAGCAGTCCTAGCTAAAACATATTTTCCCTTGTTCATAACCAGTTGTTAAACCTTTGCTTCTTTTTGCACCGTTTTTGTCGACAATAATGTTACACTCTCAAAAGAGAAAACAATTTGAACATACGACCAAAAAGCATAAAATGAAATCTACAGTCAAGAGATTGTATATATAATTAATTATATAAATATTAAGTAAGGGAAGGTGAAATTACGAGAACATAAATTATTTCTCTTGTTTTTTTATGACTTTGAACTCTGCGTGTCCTTTAGAAATTCTCTTTGTGGAAGGAGAATCTGGTGCTTGTCTTGTGGGTGAAATCTAAAGCTAAATGCCTTAGCTCTTTTGTCAACGCTGGTGCTCCACAGTAGAACACTCCTACACATTAATTATATACCATTTCAGATGAAATATCATCCTGTTTCTACTTATAATTCTACCAAATCAATATTTATTTAGATTAACAAAGAAGTTATGGACATTGGCATAATAGAGAAAGAGCATATGAAGTTATTACCAACTTTAGTGTTAGGATGATCCATGGCTATGCGTTTATAAACGCTTCTCCAATTAGGTTTAGCGAAATGAGACATAACCCTTGTTCCAGAGACAATATCAACGCCGTTCTTGGCATGGTTTAGTGACTGAAGCATATGTATAAGCGCCGAACGAGCGTCACCCTCTTCATAGACGCTTGTACAATAATTATGTAGCTCGATGACACGGTTGGTATCTCGTTCTGCCACTTCGTTCATAATGTTCTTGAACCAATCGAAAGAGCCTTGCTCACGCGTGACCCAATAGAAGTAGGCCCTACGCGTCCTGAAACTCTCTTTCTTGTTTCGTTGTTGTGGTTCGCTTGTGCCCTGCTCCATTCTGTTCAGTTGGGCTTGTTCTTTGGCCTTGATATTGTTGACTATATCTTTCACGATACTGATCATTGGAGTGGCTCCAATCCCGAGACCAACCAGTAGAACAACCTCATACTTTTTGTAGTCTTGTGCTGGTGCACCGTATGGACCATCAATCAAGACTTTCGGGAAACTGTGCAAGAAGGGTCATTTTTATTAGTTGAATTCACAATATTTTTCATAACCAAAACCATTATTACATATTGCTCAAAAAGAAAAATTAATTTACATAGAAGAACTGTTTTTAGGTTTCTCTATAACCCCAAACAGTGGCGTGCTTAACGAGAAGTGGAAAAGGCATGTGTCCCAAAACGACCAATATTAGAAAAAATTTTATGCCACATCTTATTTTTTAAAAATTAGATTTATAGATTTTATATATCAAATTGGATTAGGTATTTATCTGAAACTTAATTTAATAGAATCTATAGAGAGAGATTTTTAAGAGTTGGTTCGAGAACTCGATTATGCGAAGTTAGTGAATGATTATTTAGACAAAAAGGAATAAAAAATCTTATTTAAAATTTATATAATTTTGTTTCATTATTTTTACTATGTTTGATTTATTTTAAATACTCTTTTAATATTTTTAACAATAAAGACTACATTATATTTAATTTGTCAAAAGCCTAAAAGATTCTAAACACACCACTAACCCCAAAAAGAATAATTTATCATAACCAAATACCCTTTCTGATTAAAGAGTGACATTTTAACCAATTTCACACAATGTAAGAAATCATTTGGTCATACCCATTTTTAATATCATTAATTGGATGATCATAAATAAACTAAACTTTGAGTGAGAGGTAAAATAACCTTCTGATCATAAAAGATGATAATAAATAAAATAGAATAAAAGTAAATTGGTTATGAGAAATTTGTCTCGCTATTATAAAACTAGTAAAGAGATATATCAGAGGGTTTCAATCATATTCACATTATTTTAAATCATTCAAGTTAGTTGGATATTGATTATGAAAATTTGTAAAAATATCTTTTTTAAGTTTGGGAATTTGAAAAATATCTTTTTCTATTTTTTATATAAAAAATAAATTTTAATTGATATAAATTACTAAAATACTCCGAAATCAAATTATATAAAAAAAGTTAGTTTATCCATTATTTTCATTTTCATTGGAGTTAAACTTCCAAGACGCCGATTTTGTTTTGTTAGTGGAATCATATGGTTAGTGTATGGCCCAGTATAAATGATATTGCTTCACAGTTGTTTCAGCATCAGCTTGTTTGAAGTCTGTTTAAGATTGATCTTAAATATTTGGCAATTGTGATTTAGATCTATGTTGTAAGCTTTCTTAAATCCAAAGTAATTCAACTTGTCTTGTGGCCCCTTCAGCGAGTCCCTCGCTCTATCCAACGCCTATATATGGAGAAGTGTCGAACCATATATATCATCATTCTTGGCCTTTCTATATAATTTGTCTTGTGGGTAACACCTTAAAGGCGGTTGCAAGATGATCAATAGTTTTCCTATGTCAAAGTTTGGGCCATGAGTGTGTCGTTAATTATGTTTATAATGTGTATATATTTGATATTAGATTGTAAGAAAGTAATGTGTAAAATTTTGATATTAGTGTGTTGTTAATTCAAATATCAAATTAGATAAACTCAAAAATACCTTTTTAACATAAACAGGGTATTTTCAGATTTCTCCCTATTAATTATGCAAAAAAGGGGTTGCTCCTTCAACAAAATTTGGATAAAGTTGAGCCAAATGTCAAAAATACATCGGTAGGAGAGCGTACCACCTTATGGAAAAGCAACCGCGTGAACGGCGGTGGACAAAGCAGAAGCAATAATGTCGGCTTGAGTAATGAGTGGATGATTATATTTTTATTACGTATATAGTACAATTCTTAGTCTATGCCTTGTGAATGTTCTGTTGTGACTTATGTTTTGTCTCAATAGGAATTTATAAAATAACTAGTAATTAAGTAGTATTATTACATTTACAACTACTAGAAAGCACCCAGAGACAAACCCTTAAAACCAAAAGCAGTTTGAAATAAAATTCTTAAAATAATGGAATTAATCAAAATTAAACAAATTAATCAAATTAATCTGACATGTGAAGTGAACACTTAAAACAAAAACCAAGTAGATAACGGAACAAATAAACTCTGGCATGTGACCCAACAACGTCAATAATATGATCATCTTGCAAAAACTTTTATTTTTTTTCTAAAGGGTAAAGCTTAAAGAAATATAATATTTGCACCCAAGATTTACGCGGTCACGAAAACACATGGAGCAGCAAAAACATCGTGCCTACACGATATACCAAATAATGCGTCTCAATCAAACCAATCACTAAATAAAATAATGAAAATAGGTTAGGTACATAGTTTTTGTTTTGGTTTTGGTCTCCCACCATTTTGTTATAAAGTATTAGGTAACATTATACCATAAGACTCAAGAATGCTTTCTGTTAGTGGATATCACGATTCATTCTCAAAAAAACCTTCTAGAACTCATTTTCTTAGCAAGATGTAGTAAATGTAACATTGTCCGAGATATAGTGGTTGGGATTATATTTGTACTTACTCGGGATTATTTGCACCGTGCATCATGTCGGCTCTCAACAGACCACTGACTCCAGCCGGAGGCGGCTTACACACCTGAACATTCATATATCAAACTATTTCATTTCATACATACAAAAAAGAAAAAAGAGACTTTTTATAAATAGATGGAATTAACCTCTGAGAACACTCCTTTGAGAGCCCGTGTCCAATCCCCAAGAACTCTTATGTGAACGCTTAAGTAATCATCTTTTGGCGCAGAGGTGATTGAAAATGGATGCCATTCAAATGGAGATACAGCAGCACAGTTAACAAACATGTATTGACCACTCTTGTATTTGAAGTTTTGAGGCCTTGACAAATGTATTGCCAACACGTTTCCTGGATAAACTGCTACCTTTCTGATAGTCACCGCCTTGATGCTCGATCTGAATGCTCTTATCAACCTCTCGCACGCATATAGAAACACCGGTGCTACTAAATACATCCACGTCTGTACCAATTTTGATTAGGAACTAGCTCTTTATGTATATTGGAAACAAGAATGGGGATTTTCTATTTATTTACCGTTTTGTTGTACCACTCTTTGGTGAGATACAAATAGTATCCATGAGCAATAAGAAGAATGTAGACTATGACGAACAGATGATGAGTGTACCAGAAGGCATTGAAGCTCGCCAGTTTCTTTAGTGGTCCGGGAAGATAGTTTAGCTTCCCTCTTCTAAACCACGGCGTAGCTAATGTGAAAGCAATTGACATTAGCAGAACCATTACTAATCCAGTTATACCTTCCACCGAGTTTACAAAATGCCAGTAGCTCTTTGGTTGCTCCTCCCCAAAAAACTGTCTTAAAGGCCTATACGCCTCTGGAGTTGCATCTAATAGCCGTGGGAAATCGCACGCCAAATGTGCCCCGGCGTGCATTGTTACTCCAATTGTAATCCCCAGCGCTATAACCTTGTGGAAGTTGAGATTGTCATCAAATGGGACAACGATACCCAACCTGGTCTTGTTCCTAAGCCATGTGATGGTGTTTCTGCAAACAGGTAAGAGAATCAAAGCCATGTTCAGCTTGACAGTTTCTGCTGCACCTTTGGCCACGCACACACAATCACCCATCACTGCATACACGGGGCTACGCTTGTATTGGATGTATTTGTAAGTGAAGAGGATTGCCATAACCGTAAGCCATAAGGCTATGACCCAACATCTTTGCCAGTTGTCTACCAGGAAGAATCTGAGGCCACGGTACCATCGCTTGAATGGGTTGCGGTTAAACGTTGGTTTAAGCCTCTGACTCATCATATGGCTCAGGTTCTTTCTCTCCCCAGTACTTGTTATCACAGACTGTGTTGCCGCTTGCAAAAGCAGTGTTTCGAGGCTCTCCAACTGTTTCAGTGATAAATTATTATTCGGACTCCAGGCATGATGATAAATCGAGGTCATTATTAATAATATAGTAGCTAGTTACCATAATGTATCCTATATTGTCTGGGTCCAGCTCTTCCATGATCAGAGCTGCATATTCATCTGCTCTTTTCTGAATGGTAGAGAGATTGTTTGCAGAAGCACTAAGACTGATAATCTAAGAGAAAACAGAACAAAGTCAGAGCGGGGGGCGGGGGGGAGTTGAAATTTTTTTATCAGAGTAAAGCCTGCAATTACCTCTCGAACTTCGTCTTCGGTGAGTCTACCATCGGCATCTTTATCCACCCTGCATTTTCATGAGCCAGAGAATAAGGAGGAGAAAAAAAAAGAGGAGAAACTATGGAGAAGGGTGTGTGTGTACATGTCAAAGAAGGTCTTGAGCCTGGAATCGAAGCTCTGATCATTAATTTGTTCCCAGAATTCCTTGAGTTGGTCCCCATCGATGACTTCTCCGGTAATATTCCTTCGGCGAGCTAAAGCGTCAAAGAGTTCCAAGGCAAACTCCTTGGAATTCATACCAATGCATTCCCCGAATTTGGTCCTGAGCAGCAGTCCACCAGTGGTAGCCGTGATCTGGTTAAAGCGCTTCTCCACGGCAGACCAGCCAGCGCCCCCGTCGCTCTTACTGATGAACTTGAGTCCTTTCAAGGCATGAGCCGCCGCAGATTTCGACCGGTCTAACTTAGCGCCCTTCCTGGCACCACCGCCCGACACCGATGTGAGACGCTTGAGCTCGTGAGAGACAGACGCTAGACGCTTGACCACCGGCGTTTTCTTCTCCGCACGATTCCGTTTCAGAAGCGTGAGCTCTGGACTCTCTTCCGCTCCTTCCATTCTCAGGCTATTTACAGAAACTTTGTCGTCTTGCACATCTACCGTGAGGTCCACGTATGGGCGCGTTCTCTGGCTGTTCTTCATCGCTGGTTTCTTGTACATCGGACCGCTGCTTCCGGCTTCCGCATCGCCCGACACCTCGAAGCTCACTCTCTGCATCATTTTCTATATGATTCACAACTCTCACCTTGAACCCATCTTTTGCACACTCATTTGGCAAATCCGAAACTCTATTGACTTTTTTGTAAATACAGACAGAACAGTTTTTCCCGAGAGAATTGTTTTGCAATGGATGATAATTTCTCTCAGGGAAAGGCAACGATCTCTCAAGTAAGTCTCTAATGGCAGAAGGACTAACTATTTATATTACAGATTTTAATAAACAAGAGAGAGACGTGTTCCGACTTGGCCCACCAAATTTGTCAGTTGCTGGACAAAACCAATTCATACAGGGTTGTAACGTGCATTTGTAATGCAAAACATTTAGATACCAACAAAGTTGGCTTTGTTTTCTTAATTATTAAATTAAATACAATAGTCCACGGTTTTTTAACAAGTCCATATCCCAAGTTTCAAACTTATTTTTCTAGAACAATATTTTTTAACGGTGATTAGGGTTGGAACATAAAAGACTCTCTAAAATTGTTGATGTGGCATGCAAAAATAGGAGGCCGTTGCTTTGCCGGTGATGTCGCCATGGGAGGGGGAAGGGAGGGGCAGGGGAGGGGGGGCCGGCAATATTTGGGGGTTGAATCTGGCGATGACAAAACGGATGAAAAGATTGATGGGAGAAAAGTTTTCGGAGGAAATCTTTGAAAATGCTCCTTCTTTTTAGAAGGATATTGTGGTTGGAAAATTTTTATCGGCGGTTTTTGGTATGGGTCGGATCTATACTATAATGAAAAATATATGGCTGCTCGGTGATAAGACGGTCAAAATCAAGGTGTTTGGGGTTAACAATTTGAGAGGGTGCTAAGTCTTGGTCGGCTGTAGTCTCGGGTACGGCGATAGAAGGTGATCCGACACTGCAAACGGGCAAATCGGAGGTTGAGAAAGTGGAAACAAAAAGGAGTAGATCGTGGTCTTCGGTTTTCGGAGGGAAGTCGCGATTAAGAAAGTACGATTACGCAGTGGAAGAGATTGATGGTGGAAGCATGGTCTTGATTCTGGAGGAAATCTTCGAAAATGCTCCTCCTTTGTCGGAAGATATTGTGGTTGAAAATTTTCTTTCAGCGGTTCCTGGTGTGAGTGGGATCTATACTTTGGTGAAAAATCTGGTTGCTTGGTGATAAGACGTTCATAATCGAGGTGTTTGGGGTTGACATCAAAGACAGAAAATCAGGAATTAAAGCTGGAGAGGTACGAAGTCTTGGTCCACTGTACTCTCGGGTATGGTGATGGGAGGTTATCCGACACTGTATACAGGCAAATCCGAGGTTGAGAAAGTGGAAATGAAAGGCAGTAAGTCGTGGTCCTCGGTTTTCGGAGGGAAGTCTCGATAAAAAAGTACGATTACACAGTGGAAGAGATTGATGGTGTAAGCATGGTCTGGATTCCGGAGAAGGTATCGAAAATGCTCCTCCTTTGAGGGAAGATATTATGGTTGGAAAATTTCTGTCAGCGGCTCGTGGTGTGAGTCGGATCTATACTTTGGTGAACAAGATATGGGTTCTTGGTGATAAGACGGTCATGATCGATGTGTTTGGGGTTGACAACAAGACGAAGAAGTTTTGTATTCGAAATGAAGCTGTGAGATCTAGAGTCCTTAAGCGGGGAATGTGGAATCTATGTGGAATACATGTAATCTTGTCTCGGTGGTGCCTGTCTCAAAGGAGAAGGAACCAAAGCTTAAGAGGGTACCATTGTGGGGTATTAAGGGGGTGCAGAGGAGACTCAGCTTCTTAACACACCAGTGGGTATTCTAAAAGTATTCATCAAGAGTATGAGTTAGGTAAATGTTTTGAGGACGCAAAAATGTTTGTAGAAGTTAATCTCACAAAGGCTATGCCAAGATGACATGTTTTCAGAACAAATGCGGGTGTTGAGCATTTGATGGAATACACTTTTTTTAGGCTTCCGTCCAAATGTTCAAGATGTTCAAAATAAGGTCATGTGGTGAAAGATTATGGGAAAAAGTGAAGTGAAACTCAGTACGGTTGTCTAAACAGGTGGACCATGTAACATTGTTGGTGGAGGTAAAAAGTCCAAAGGTGGTATAGATCTCTATGGGGGTGACTTTATCTGAGGTTTTACAGGTGGGAGAGAAGGAAAGTTTAGCGTAAAAGAGTATGCTAGTTGAGAAAGTTGTGCAGGGACAATTAGATCAAGTTGAGCAATTACTTAAGGAGAAAACAATTCAGGAAGTAGGGGAAGAAAAACCTAGGGAAACTACCAAGAATTCTGAGGAGGAGAGTCTCTTGTCTACTGTTTCAGGGAAGAAATCTATCCAGTCTCCTCCAAAAATAGTGTACAAGATAATATTTCTCCTAAGCAGTTTGATACTTTATTTGAGATGGAGGAAGATCTGGTAGCTGGAGGTTATAATCAAGAAGAAATGTAAGAAAACTATGATCTGGAGTTTCAAGAGAGGTTCTACATTTCGGAGATTGGTGGGAAAAGGTAGTATAGGTAAGAGACCTAAAAGATATGTTCAAAGAAATTAGCTGCAACATCAAGTAAAGATGAAGCCAGTGGGTTACAAGGGTCTTTTGCCCTGACACTCAAGAGGGCAAGGAAATGCTCACACAAACTCTGTTAATTCACGGTGGGGTTCTTTTGGAATGTGTGTGGCATTAATCAATCAAGAAAACATTACATTGTTCAAGAGTGGGTAATAAGAGTTTGTTACAGGTCTTGCAGTAGTACTTTAGGGTCGAATCTACAGGGAGCAGAGTGTACGCAATAGCACGTTCGAGTTCATTCGATCTAAGCATCACATATGAGTTTTTTGGTTTTGGATCGATCTATAACATGAACTGATCGATTGATTGATGCGCCTTTTGGCCGAACACAAAGTGTATTCAATCTATTGATGCCTGCAAGTTCTGAAACAAAATAAAACTGTGAGTATAAAAAATAAATAAAAAGCGTTAGGAAGTCAGGAAATTCATATTCTAGCAAAGTTATATAGTTGAAATCACTAAAGTCCGATTATCCATATGGCCAGGCTTAACCGGTCTAGTTCAATTGACACCCTAGTTAACTCTTTCTAAATCGAAAGGCGAAACTTTGGCATGATCAACCAACCAAACTAGTCATTAAGTATAAGAAATCAAAATTCTACTTTAGCTAATAATAGTAAAGCTTTAACTATCAAGTTTGGATCTCTTAGTCTAAGTGGTCTATTAGTAGCAGTTTTATCCGATGATATAGATTAAATCTGATATGAAAATAAGGCTTAACTAGTCATTTCACCTAGCAAAACCTTGTTTCTAACTATGAAACTACTCAAGCATTCTTAAGATAAACATAACAACAATGGAAATTGCAACCATATAAATCAATATAAGGGTTCAAAAAGGCTTCTTTTAATTTGCAGAGACAGAGATTACAAACTTCTCACACGATTGCAATACCAAAGTAGAATAAAAGAAGAGAAAACAAAGAAGGAGAACTGAAAGCTATTTAGCTTGGATGCAAGTGTGCTTGTGAATTTCGTGTTGTTCTCTGGCTGTGAGGCTTCTATATTTATGGTGCAGAGCGTCGTCCAGGAAGTTGAGATGAACCAGGAGGAAGATTTGGATAAGTATTCAAAAGTTTGCACTTATCACTTCTCATTCGATCGAATAATATTAGTTTATTCGATCGAATATATCTTGAAACGCATATGGACAAAAACAGCTCCACGGGTCGCCTCTCATAATGAGAGGCTTGATCCGCAACCCGTAAAGCTTTCACAGGGCGCACTTCGTCATGGGAAAACCATTCCACGACCCGTGAACACGTACGGGTTACATTTCATCATGCTTTGCATAATCCGCGACCAGTGAAGCTTTACGGGTCGCTCATCGCAAACTAAAACCTTCCGAGAACTCAATTTCCTCCGAAACTTGATCTTTCGATCAAACGAACATAAATTGACCCATCGAGAGGTCAATTCTCAATAAAATTTGATCTTTCGAACATACGAACATGAAATCGAACAAACAAGGCTTCAATTGCATACGAAACAACACATCGGAAGTAACTCGCGACCCATGCACAAGTCAGGGTCGCACCTCGTCGTGTTCCAACGTGAACCACGACCCGTGCATGAGCCATGGGTTGCGCTTTGTGATGTCCGAGCAAGTCACGGGCCACACATTCATTGTGCACGGATGATGGGGATTTAGTTTTCACCCAAAATAGGTCCTGCAAGTACACAGGTCTCGTAGTAGTACTTAAGGATCGTATCACAGGGAGCAGAGCATACGCGGTAACACGTACAAGTTCACTCGAGCTAAGTAGCAAATATGAAATGGTTTTAGTGGCGATCGATCGACAGTGTGAACTGATTGATCGATAGGTACATCTTTTGGTCGATTGCAGATAATGCATTTGATCGATTGATGCCTGATGGGGATGATATTTTACCACTTTCTATATGAATTTTTGTGCTTTTTTATTAAGAAACTATTTAATTTGAAACATAAACCACTGAATTTCACATTTCTCTATTTGCAAAGTGTTTTTATGAAAATAATGCATTTTTAGGTCACAAATGAGCATTTTCTACCAAGTCCAACAAATCAACATCAGAAGTCCAGACCCAGATGAAGGATATATTTATTTTGGATTGAAGTGAGGAGTTAGGACAATCAAGCCACTTGAATTAGCTGTCATATGGGCTTGGAATCAAGTCAATAGGCCAAAGGTGTAAGAAATTAAGCCCAAATTATTTTAAGGTGTATCCAGAAGCCCATATGAAATGAAGGCCCAATCGACCGTATGAGAGGCCCACCGATTAATCAAGGCCCATTAATTCAAGGAATCTTTGAGAACAAATTCAAATAAAGAACGTTGCATTCGTGGATATATCATGATGTGTTGGAGATAATCACTGAAGATACTAAATCTCCATAAGAAGCGTTTTGGATATCAGTCGATTGATTATTATAATGGCGACCGATCGATCAGATCCGGATAGACACAAATATTTAATTTGGATCTCAATCCAAATCTCTTCCTTATTTATCTCGGCCAACAGCTCGACTCTCTCCCCTATAAATACATACAACGGAAGCAAGAGAGAAACATCACCACTCACAAAGCTTGCAGGCATCCAGACTAAATAGTTTACAGTTTCTTTTCTTTGTTTCTTCACTTTTACGTTGCTTTGATCAATACTTCAAGAACGAAGTTTGTAATCTTTGCACTCCACATAAGCTATTCTGAACCCTCTTTTATAATAAGCTTGCAGGCATCCAGACTAAATAGTTTTCTGTTTCTTTTCTTTGTTTCTTCACTTTTACGTTGCTTTGATCATTGCTTTAAGAACGAAGTTTGTAATCTTTGCACTCCACATAAGCTATTCTTAACCCTCTTTTATAATAAGCAATTTTCATTGTAATCATGTTTACTTTTACCATGTTTGAGTAGGCTTTTAGTTAGAAATATGGTTTTGCTAGGAGAATCATGGTTTGGTATGTTGGAACCAAATTTTAATCAAATTAATTAAGGCCGACAGGCTATACAATTGACGTAGATTAAATTGGTTTTATGTGAATATAAAATGAGTCATTACACTCATAAAAAAGCCACAAGAATATTGGCTAAATTATATGGAGAAAGTTAACTACACTACTATGTATTAACAAGAGAAAAATCTCAACCGCATAAACATTGAATCGAGACAAATCCAATCAAGTCGGATTGAGATTATAGATTGGGTTAATACAATTTATTTTCCAAATAATTATTTTTATTTGGGCTCAAATAAATTTTTGTTTAATTTATTTAAACAATAAAATCCTAAATCATTTCTCTACAAAAGATTAAAAAAAAAAAAAAATTCAAATGTTTGAAGACAATTGTCTTTACAACCAAAGATTCCTTTTGACTAGGTCATTAAGGAGGAGGGCAGTTTTTGTTTTTATTGCAATTGATTTTGTAACATATGTAACATACAAATCAAATTCAAGTTTTTGTCTTAATGGTATGATTGTGTTTTAAGTGACTTAAATACACAAANTCTTAATGGTATGATTGTGTTTTAAGTTACTTGAATACACAAATCAAAATCTCTCATGTGTGCAGCCTATATAAAGCACAACCACTTCTCCATTCTACTTACTCATTCCCATCTTCTCTTCTTCTTCTGTAGACCAGCAAGAAAAACTTATAGCAATCCTCCTCCTCTTTCTTTGTAAGTCGAGAGTTTAGCGTAGAATCCTAGTGCGCATATTCTATAGTCGAGTGTTGCGACTCTGGTCTCCACACATTTTTATCCTGGGATTCACAATCTCATAAAACTGCCACACTGTGGGAGATTTGATGAATTAAGGACAAAGATCAAATCTCGACTCTGTGTTCGTTTTTATATTTGGGTTTCTAAATTCTCGTTTAGTCTCTACCTTAATTCATTTTTTCTTATATCCGTTATTTTCGGTTTCTACATGGTAGGTTAGTTTATAAGCTTACATTCATATCAGATCTTAATATAATCATAAGATATACCTGCTACTAATACACCACTTAGAGTAAGAGATCCAAAACTTGATAGTGAAAGCTTCACTATTTATAGTTTAGTACAATTTGATTTCTTGAACTTAAGCCTAGATTAATTGGTTGATCAACCATATGTTCTCTTTCTGAAAAGATATATGTTAGAGTTAACTTGGATACCAATTAAACTTGACTGGGTAAGCATGACCATAAGGATAGTCAGTTAATAGTGGTTTCAACTATATAACTTTAACTAGGATATTTACAATAGCTATAATACCCTGAATAATTCAAACAGTGATCCTCTGATGCATTGCTTGACTTCCAAAAGCTTTTAATATCTGATTTTTTTCACGTTTTATTTGTTTTATCATCTACAGGCACTAATCCATCGACCGCATCATCTGTAATCGACCGAAAGGCGCTGTCATCGATCGACCAGTTCACACTGTCGATCGACCAAAACAAAAAAAACATTTCATTTTGTTGCTTAGCTCGAGTGAACTTGGATGGGCTACTGCGTACACTCTGGTCCCTGGGGATTCAACCCCTAAATACTACTGCGAGCCTTGTGCGCTTGCAGGATCTATGTTTGGGGAAAACTAAATTCCCACCAATGCCTGCAAAATGCTAAAACAAAACAAAATGGAAGATTAATCAAATATTAAAGGCGTCAGGAAATCGGGCAATGTATCATAGGGTCACGATTTGAATTATTCAGGGTAGTGTTTTGTGTAAATATCCTAGTTAAACCTATATAGTTGAAAGCACTATTAACTGACTATCCTTATGGTTAGGCTTAGCCAGTGTAGTTCAATTGATATCCGAGTTAACTCTAACATATATCTTTTCAGGGAAGAGAACCTATGAGCTGATCAACCAATCAATCTAGGCATTAAGTTCAGAAAATCAAACTCTACTAATCTTATAAAATAGTAAAGCTTTCACTATCAAGTTATGGATCTCTTACTCTAAGTGGGGTATTAGTAGCAGGTTTATCCTATGATTGAATTAAGATATAATATGAAAGTAAGCTTATTAACTAGTCATTACACAGCCATATTGCCTATCTATCTAACCATGATTCCTCTTAACAAAACTCTATTCCTAACTAGAAAACAATTCAATCATGTTAATGACAAACATAATGACAATGAAAATTGCTATTATATAAATCAAGAGGGTTCATAATAGCTTCTTTGGAGTGCAGAGATTACAAATTTTGTCCTTGAAAGCAATGATCAAAACAGAATAAAAGAAGATAAGAATGAAAAGAAAATATAAAGTTTTTAGCGTGGATGCCTGGAAACTTTGTGAAGTGTTGTGTGATTTTCCCTGGCTTCAGTCGTCTGTACTTATAGGGGAGACGGTCGAGCAGTTGGCCGAGATAAAAGAGGAAGAGGATTTGGATAGGAATCAAAATATTTGTGTTTATCCTGCTCCACTCGATCGATTGATATTATTCTAATCGATCGACCAGTATCTGAAAAGCGTCTTCTGAAGATTCAGTACCTTCTGTGATTATCTCCAACTGATATCTCCCCAAATACAACCATCCTTATCTGAATTTTTTCTGGAAGCTTTCTTGGATTATTGGGTTTTGAATGATCGGTGGGCCTCTCCTCCGGTCGATTGGGCTTTCATCTTATACGGGCTTCTGGATACATCTTCAAGGATTTGGGCTTAACTTCTTATTTCTGAGGGCAAACGACTTGATTCCAAGCCCATGTGACAGCTAATTCACGTGGGTTGATTGTCTTAAGTCCTCACTTCAATCTAAAACAAACATCTCCTTCATCTGGGCCTGAACTTCTGATGTTGATTTGTTGGAATTGATAGAAAATACCCATTTGTGACCTAAAATGCATTATTTTTACAAAAACATTTTGCAAACAGAGAAATATGAAAATCAGTGTTTTATGTTTCAAATCAAATAATTTCTTCATGAAAAGCACCAAAAATCTATATAGAAAAGCGGTAAATTATCTGCCTTATCAAATCCCCCAGACCTAGCTTTATTCGTCCTCGAACAAACGATATGCCAAGAAAGGAAAATAAGTTTGAAAAGTTAGGAACTCGCTTACTTGTACCACAACTTAGAGGCGTCAACTTCGTGATGGTCATCTCGACAATCCTACCCAAAAGCTCTCATCTCACACTCCCACCATAACTCTCCTAATTGGTCCAACAAAATCTTAACCTACAAATACCCTAACTGCACCAAAATCTGTCTCTCTACATTCTTTATTTATTGTGTGTGCTTTCTTACCGAGGAGTATCAGCTAGGTAAAAGAGGCTAGGTTTGTAATGTGAGGAGTCTAATATTTAGAGGTAGGGCCAATGTGTTTAGGGGTTACCATACTCAAGAGAAATGTGATATGTTTGTAAAAAAGCAAGAGAGACTGGACCGCTTGATGGCACAGCTCCCCAATCACTCTCTTCCTAGATCGGATCGTTCCTCCCTTATACTTAGATTCATTTAAGGGAATCTAAAGTCTTCTCGAACATCTTCGTACTCCTTTAAATGTTTTCCACCTTTCTTCATCTTTGATCCCTGATTTCCTTGGCTTTTTTGCTAAACAAGTACGGATCATAAAGCTTTGATTTTTTTTTTTTTTGTTGACAAAAGCTTTCACCATATACAGCAAGGCACGAATTTTACCTTTATTTTGATGAAGTTAACTAGGGAAATCAGTCTTGAAACCTTCTCTTTGAATCTTTATGCGTATATTAAGATCGGAGCATGCTGTTTCACCAGTCTTCATGAGTGATTAGAAAACTCTGTTGGTCTCGTCGCTCCGGCCGTTTTACACATACTGCATATAATATAAGAAAAGAAATGACACTGCATGGGGCTTGAAAAGAGGTTAGATTTATGTGTGTGGTACCAACTAAAAGTGAGTTAGCCATTCAGGATCAGTAAGAGATTGGTAAAGTGGATAAGAAGTCCTGAATGTAATTAGTTTTCCTAGTCTAACACCTCCAACAAGAAAGATTTATAGTCCGGTTTAGGTTCAAGTAAGATAGAGTCGAAAATCAGATTCATTAAAGTAAGTGCAAACCGAGATATGCTGGGGAAGCTTGAGTACGGAGTCTCTGAAACAAGTGCCTCGGGGCAGTCTTGTAAAGATGGTCACTAGGCCACAANGTAAGATAGAGTCGAAAATCAGATTCATTAAAGTAAGTGCAAACCGAGATATGCTGGGGAAGCTTGAGTACGGAGTCTCTGAAACAAGTGCCTCGGGGCAGTCTTGTAAAGATGGTCACTAGGCCACAAAATCCAGCTGTGAGTAAGGTTCTTATTCCAGACCTGGGTTGACTCAATAAAACACTTTTGACTCGATAATTTTTTTTTAAAATGGGTGCAAAAAGTGCATCAAAAGAAACAAACGAGTTAGATAATGAGGAATACACCCTAAAACTTGAATAACATTCTCCTCGATGTTGACAAGCTGTGAGAGCAAAATGGGAATTAAAATGGATTGAAATAGAAATAGAAGATGGATTTTACCTCGTCTTCTTCAAATAGATCAAATGACCTTCTTTGTATTATTGGAAATGAAAGAATTTTACAGAGAATATGTGAAGATTTGTACCTGACGACATCAATATATCATCATTTGTCGTATTAAATTGAGGGAATGTTCATCATCATGAGTCTTCATCGATCGATACAACAATCCATCGATCGAATCACAATGTGATTCTCCTTATATTTTACTCTCTTTCGATTAGTGTTGAAGCACACACTATTCTTCTGGATCACAGTTGATTTGAATCAGTGGCCTCTGGCTCTCCTTTGAAACAGTGATATGAAGCTTATGAACTGCATGCGATCGATCGAATTCTGCAGAGGCAGTCGATCGATTCTGCATCTACTTGGTTGAATCTTTGAATCCTATTTCCTGAGACACGAACAAAAATATTAAAAGAAAACATAATCTACGACGCACCAGTGGGTTGCCTCACACTCAGCGCTTATTTTTGAAGTTGGTTAACTCGACATTGATGGAGGTTTTTAGTCCTCAGGTGGATATGGTTCAAGACTGTGTGATCTCTCGGGGCTACTTGAATATCTTAGCCTCTTCTCGGACCTGGTTTTAGCCACCTTTCTCCTGTCCCCTAGCCTTGGAAGGTTCTGAGTTGTAGCTAGATAGAAAACCTTCTCGTTGAGCTCCCGTAGAGGCAATGAATGGTCTACCAAGTATCAGCGGCGCCTTTGATCTCTGAGCAGTATTCATTATTAAGAAATCAGTGGGCATGAAGCATCCATCTATGTGTACCATGATGTCATTCACATATCCTAGCACATTCCCTTGTGATGCATCAGCGAGCATGATGGACTTTGTGAGTGGCTCGAAGTCTCGACTCCCAAGTGAGTATGCATCCTTTCTCAACATCATGTTCATGCAAGCCCCTGTATCGCACAATGCAGAGGCTTGCATGAAGGTGTGTCTTTATAGCGTCAGTGAAAGTAACCCTTGGAAGGATCTTCCTGACCTCCTTTACAAAGTATCTCATCTGCTTCTCAGTAACTTCTCCTACTCCTGCTTGTATTGAGGATTCTGGGTATGACGACTCTTCTTCCGAGTTTTCAGAGTCTTCTTCTCCTGGCATCAAATCGAGATGTTGATGTGCATGATCTCTTTCTCTATATCTTCCCCGGCCCGTGGCACTTCTTCTGACATTCGATCGATGACGCCCTCTAGGATCGATCGATGCGGGTCTCAAGACTCCTTTTCGATCTTCATGACCTTCAAGGGCAATCTTGGCTTGGTTCGAAGGGTTTTGCGAGAAATGGAAGATCCGTCTCACGAAGTCTACCCCACGCAGCCCACAAGGGAGAGGCCAGGCCGAAGCAATCAATAAAACGATCGTCGATGGGTTAAAGAAAAGGCTTGATGCCAAGAAGGGGAAACGTGCCGAGGAGTTAGATGGTGTTTTTTTGTCTCATCGGACAACTCCGCGGCGTCCCACAGGTGAAACTCCATTCGCCTTCATCTACGGTTCTGAATGCGTCGTTCCAACAGAGATGGAATTTGCTGGACTTCGTCGACGATTCGCTCCGAGAGATGAAGTTTCCTCGACGAGAAAAAAGATCGAGCTCATCCGCCTCCAAAATTATTAGCAAAAAGCGGCTCAGTACTACAACTCCCGCGTCCGTCCTCGGTGTTTTCACGAAGGTGAGCTCATCTTACGTGAAGTTTTCCAGAACACGACAGAACCAAACGCAGGCAAGCTCTGGGAGGGACCTTACCGTATTACTAAGTTCGTTAAGTCCGGCGTCTATGAACTCGTCACAATGGACGGTAGGGTCATTCTGCGATCCTGGAATGCTCGACATCTCAAAAAGTACTATCAGTAGTACAACTCTTCGCTAAAAAAAAAAAAAAAAAAAGCGAGACAAAAACAACTCGCATCTTATGTACTAAACTTGAACTACATGCTCGGCTTGATCCCTTCAAAAGGTACGTAGGCAGCCTATCTTTGGATGAGTCCAGCTAGCCCCCACTCATAAAAAAAGGGGGGGGGGATAGGGTATATTCATACTCTAGTCTTTGAGTTTTCTTTAACCTCGCTACTATGCATCTCGCAAACCTAGCTTTACGCTACTCGCTTTTGCTGGCCACAATGGTTATATCTCTTACATAGCCTCGACTATATCTCTACACGCGTTACCAAACCCATCTCGCACCTAACACTGGTCTTATTTGCACCCGAGAGAAACGTCTTAACGCTTATTCAAGCCAACAGATGGGGTCCAAATATAAGCGTAATTAGCTCACTTCGCATTCATCTCAGGTGATAGCGCCTCGCACTCATCTCACGAGGCCTCACTTCGCGAAAGTGAACAAACGCCTCTAAACATAATCATATTGAAACAAAAGACAAAACAAAACAAAAGTGAATAAAGCCTTCCAGGCAATGTATTCGCGCAAGGAGAAAGGGGTTTCAACCCCGATCCAAATTAAAAAAACAAAAAACATACATAAAATACTTAAATAGAGAGAGTGTGTCCATGCTACTCTTCAGCAGGAATGATGCTGGGATCCTCGGGCAAGGTCTCCGGAGAGAGTACGAGCTCATCAGTCAAAGTACTAAGATCCTTGTAGAAGGCTGGACCTGCAGCATCGTACTTAGGAGCATGGTCGAGTAGCTCATTTCTAAAATCAGCTAGAATCGTTTCACCACCTTCAGGCTCGACTTCGTCTAGAAAAGTCAGATTGTTTGAAATCTGCATGTCATAGACGTAATCAACAAGAACATGTTTCTTGAACTGCACCACTTTTGCCTTAGTTCTTTTCACCCTGGCCGCGACGTCAGCCTTGATCTCTGTCCTCACTTTTGCTGCAACAACCTCCAGCTCGCCCTTAAACTTCTTGATCTCTTCCGCGTTAGGTTCTGCAACTTTCTCCAGACGAAGGTTTTCATCCTACATGCTCTTATGACACAAAGTGTCGATGGAGCTAAGGAGCTCATAGACAACCTTGCTG
>OVAP01002429.1:0-19469 GCA_900406295.1 Aurinia saxatilis
AATTCGTGGGTTAATACACATGAATTTGGACAGCGTTAGAGCTCATAAAAAAACAAGTCAAAGAATCTTTCAATCGTGGGTTATTACACATGAAAGTTGAGTATTTTTCTCAAATTACCAAATGGTATAAATAGCTTATTATTTTTGACACCGTAAGTGATCATCTAAAAAATACCGGAAATCCTTAAATTTGTGAGTTAATACACACGATACTTAATTGTTTTTCCAAAATTACCAAATGATATAAATGACTTAATCTTTTGGATACGAGTAGAGATCTAAAAAAAACAAGTCTAAGAATCTCTCAATTCGTGAGTTAATACACATTAATTTGGACACCGTTAGAGCTCATAAAAAAACAAGTCAAAGAATCTTCCAATCCGTGGGTTAATACACATGAAAATTGAGTATTTTTCTCAAATTACAAAATGGTATAAATAGCTTATTATTTTTTACACCATAAGAGATCATCTAAAAAATACTGAAATCCTTAAATTTGTGAGTTAATACACACGATACTTGATTATTTTTCCAAAATTACCAAATGATATAAATGACTTAATATTTTGGATACGAGTAAAGATCTGAATAAAAACAAACAAGTCCAAGAATTCCTCAATTCGTGGTTTAATACACATGAATTTAGAGACCATTAGAAATCATAAAAAACAAGTCAAAGAATCTTCCAATTCGTGGGTTAATACACATGAAAGTTGAGTATTTTTCTCAAATCACCAAATGGTATAAATACTTTAGTATTTTGGATACCGTAAGAGATCGTCTAAAAAATACCGGAAATTCTTAAATTTGTGGGTTAATACACACGATAGTTGAGTATTTTTCCAAAATTACCAAATGATATTAATGTCATAATATTTTGGATATGGTTAGAGATCTTTAAAAAGAAAGTGTAAGAATCTCTCAATTTGTGGATTAATACACATGTATTTGGACACCGTTACAGATCATAAAAATACAAGTCAAAGAATCTTCCAATCTGTGGGTTAATACTCATGAAAGTTGAGTATTTTTTCTCAAATTGCCAAATGGTATAAATTGCTTAGTATTTTTGACACCGTAAGAGATCATCTAAAAAATACCGAAAATCCTTAAATTTGTGGGTTAATACACACGATAGTTGAGTATTTTTCCAGAATTACCAAATGATATAAATGACTTAATATTTTGGATACGGTTAGAGATCTTAGAAAAAACAAGTCCAAGAATCCCTCAATTCGTGGGTTAATACACATGAATTTAGACACTGTTAGTGATCATAAAAAAACAAATCAAAAAATCTTTTAATTCGTGGGTTAATACACATGAAAATTGAGTCTTTTTCTCAAATTACCAAATAGTATAAATAGCTTAATATCTTTGACACAGTAAGAGATCATCTAAAAATACCAAAAATCTTTAAATTTGTCTGTTAATACACACGATACTTGATTATTTTTCCAAAATTATCAAATGATATAAATGACTAAATATTTTAGATACGAGTAGATATCTGGAAAAAAAATCCAAGAATTCTTCAATTCGTGGTTTAATACACATGAAACTAGATCATTAGAAATTTAAAAAAATAAGTCAAAAAAATTTTCAATTTGTGGGTTAATACACATGAAAATTGAGCATTTTCTCAAATTACAAAATGATATAAAAAACTTACTTTTACACCTAAATCATCTAAAAAAAATACTATAAATCCTTCAATTTGTGCATTAATACACTCCGTACTCAGTTTTTTTTCAGTTTTTTGGAAAATTTGAGAATTTGGGGCGTGTGATTTTTTTTTTTTTTACTGAAGAAGAGAGAAAAAACTTTTGAAAAAAACAATCGTCCGGTGTATCGGAGATGAGAGACCAGTCGAGGAATTTCGAAATGGCGATTTCATGGGGAGACGAATTGATCGATGTATTGGATGATAAGAAAGGATTCGATGTGTTGGTACAAATTTCAGAACATTTGAGAGCTATTCAGTACTCGTGCGAAGAAGACTATAGTGAGATACATGAATCTCTTGAAGGTTAGTTTTCTTAATTTGGTTCATATAATGTTAGATTGAGTGGTGAATTTTTGTGGGTTTTTGTTAAAATTTTGTTTTGTTGCACAGATTTGCAGAAGAAACTTGATGCGTGTAAGGAGAGGACGAAGGAGGCAAATTCTGGGATTGAGGATGAAGAAGAAATTGAACGTCTTCAGAAAGAGCTTGATGAAGAGGTGGAAGTGGAGTACAAGCTGAAGGAGGAGCTTAGATATGTTTAACTTAAGACTTGAGTGAGCTTACTTGAACAGTTTTGATCAGTGAATGACCTTTTTGTGTGTTTGCTTGGTTTATGTCAGCACATTGATGGCTTATGAAGTCAAAGACCTGAATTCTCAAGGCGAGTTGAGTGAAGAGCAAAGATTAAGTGTAAAGAGGAACAAGCGAGACCAGTTGAGAACTGAGTAAGAACCACTAATCTACTTTTTTGTTGTGCTGCTTCCGATTGTAGTCTTCTTTGTTTCAATGTTCATAGATATAGTGTAAATGTGTGCATTTGTTGTGAAAAGTTGTGAGTATTTCTTATGCTATTTTTTGTTTTCTGCAGGAGAGAGCTATCTATGTATGCTTCTGTCACTAAGGTTATACCGAACATTGATGATCCATTTAGGACCTCGGGCTGTATCCTTTATTTATCTCTACTCTTTGTGCTTTAAGTCTTATTCATCATTGTCCTACGGGATTTTAATCCTTGATTGAATACACAACAGATATGGTTGATCGAAACAAAGGGGTAATCGAGAAGTTTGAATTCGACACAGAGAAGAGGACTGCCTACGAGACATGTAATAGCATTTGGGGAATTATTAACAAGCAATAGACAGTCTTTCATCATTGTCTCCTGTGCTTTATGTGTTATAAATTTGTTTCTTATAACTCTTGATTATGCTTGATATGAGGAAGCTAAAGGAGGAGCTTAGATATGTATAACTTCAGTCTCTTAGTAACTGAACCACCCTTGCTTATGATTTCTTAGATGTAAAAAGGTTTCTGCCCACTCTAGTGTGAAGAATATGTGCCTTAATCTGATGTTAAGAGTTCTTATTTTCTCGTTATTTGGTCTTACTTTTGTCGTGTTTATGTTACAATATCATCCGTTATGAATATATATATGTGCAGAAATCAGTGCTTACTCTAATTTAGCTATATGTACTGTATGGCTACCTTTCAAAATCTTCAGAAACCTAACTGAACTCTTAGTTGTTGAGAAGAATGCAATGTAGATTTATCTTCCTGTGCAGATTGTTGCCAATTCAGTTTCAAGTTGTATAACAAATTCGAGAGGAGCAGAGTTTGATTGGTAAGTAGTTTCTGATTTCCCAAACATTTCAGTATTATTGAACTGTTTAGGGATTCTGCAAGTTGTTTAACTTCAAATCTTAGTGATTGGGATAGCAAACTTGGTGAGTATTACTTAGTTTCTCCACTGGGCTATTGAAACTGCTTAGTGTCTCCACCGAACGGTTGAGGATCCTACATGCTTCTGGCACCTGGCTGCTTCCAAAAGCATTGCATACATACATAACAAAGTTCTGGTAGTTCTGTTCACCAAATACCAAGAATTAAAGTTTGTTTCACCTTCGAGCTTGAGAGTTTTCAGCTAAATTTATAGGACTTACCTCTTGAAGTGGTTGGTTATTCACAACCACCCATGGTACAAATCTGTGTGCAGGATAAAGTTGAGAAGTTTCTTCAGCATATCTGTGTTCAAGCTGCACATTGTTACATGTCATTTTTGTTTGCTTATCTTGTTTTTTGGCTTTATAAATGTTAACACCTTTTATCTTCTATGAACAGGATTTACCTGGTTTCCATACCCATTAAAGTAACAATCAGCCGCTGCTCTGCTCAATCCAACCATTTCAAAACAATCAGCCCATTTTTCAAGCTTGTTCTCCAAAACTAGTCGTTCTGTACAGTAGATGTATCCAGCATGTTTCATCTGCGGGAGAATTGTGTAGAGCTTATAGCACACTTGTTAACAGTCAAGCATTTATAGGAAGATTCCACGGTAATTACTCTAATCTTACTACATAAACCAGAGAACATTTCATAGCTCTCTATCATTTTAGAGACTTACCACATCAGGGTATGCGTTTATTGCACAAGCATGAATTGCGTTGAGCGCACATTCAACTTTTCCGTGCTGAAAACAAATAAACACAAAGCATCAGTCAAATGCTGCATCCTCATTTTTGGCACTACAATGCAAGGTGCAGATTCAAGACCTGGCAGAGAATGCTACCATCCGGTCTGATAACGGCATTACCCCACGGAACGAGCTGGAGATCAATAGCTGAGATTAAGCCGTTTTCAAAGATCTTAGGCAAGTGATTAACAATGAACTCTGCACAGTAGGGACATAGAGCTTCGTAGTATACACTTAGAGTCACTTTCTGACTTGAAGACAGAGATAACAAGCAAAAGAAGAAGATTGTAAAAAGAAGCCTTTGATATGAAGCCATTGAAGAAAGAAGAGTAACAATACAGAGAATTATTGTTTGAGTCTTGCTTTATTCTTCACTCACATTATACAAGCAAGGCAAAGGATCTCAAAGATTCTTCTAAGCTTCTGCGTTTTGACGTTAAAACACTAGTCATACTGCTGTTTAATTTAATGAAAAACGGCATGTAGTTCTTTTGTTTGATATCTAAACGGCGTGAATGGTTGAGTTGGGTGAGTCACACTTCGTCTTCTACAATCTAATCCACCTGAACATTTTCAAAGCGATAAGCCCTGAGGACTGAACCCTAATTCCTCTGTTCTTCAATGTCGTCGATGAACTTCAATCCATTCCAAAACTGGTTCGAGAAGCCACCAAATCCAGTTCCTTCCATCAACTTCGTCTCTCTCGCAGACTCCTTCTCCCACAAATCTCAATCTCCAAACTTCGCATCAATCGGACTTCCAAAATTCCTCAAGAAGTCCAAAAAGCCAGAGCCAGAGTCCGACGAGCCAGGGAAGTACAAGCAAATCGGAGAACAGTTCATATGGGAGTGCGAGAACAGACCAGATCACAGGCACACTCCAGAAGTTGACAAGATTCTAAACGAAGATCCAGTATTCGAGAAGAAGGAGAATCCGAGTCCCGAAGAGATTGAAGCTGAGGAGAAATGGTGGGAGAAGTTTCGATCGAGTCCTGTGGTTCAGTTCATGGCTCGTGCTGAAGAGATTGCTGATGATATGAACAAGATGGAGCTCGAGGAGAACGATAAGCCGTATCGGAAAGAAGATAGAGATCTTTGGAGAGATGTTCCTCATGTAATTGGTCTTGATGGTAGGCCAATGCCTAGGAAGGCGATAAGGAGTAAGGAGGAGAGTGATGATAAGTTTTGGGATTATATGAAACAGTTTCTGTTTGGACTTTGGGGGTTTCGACAACGGCCTTATCCTCCCGGGAGACCGATAGATGTTGCTCAGGCTATTGGGTATAAACGGCTTGAGAAGAGATATTATGACTGTAAGTGTGTGGCTTAAAGTTTGCTTAACTAGAGTGTGGTTTAGTGGTGAAGTTGGTTATAGCTTGCGATGTGATGATGTTACTGTGTAGCTAAGATGGAAAATTGGAGCTTGGTTCGGTGTTTTGTTTGTAGTATGTTTGCACGAGTTTCATATGGTACCGCGTTTTAGTTTGTTTATGTTCTGCTTTAAAGATCAAAGCTTGCCTGTTTTTGTGCTGTTGAATTGTAGGATTATGATGAATGTGGCATGGTTTTTGTTGTTTCTGTTGTGTTTGATTATGACCTTTTGTTCGCTTTCTGTGTGTTTGAGATTGTAGTCATAATGAAGAGTGGTGGTTGGTGGTATAAAGATAGAATTGGCCGATCTAGAGGCCCTTGTGAGCTTATAACCCTTAAGACGGCTTATGGATCTGGAATAATTGACAGAGATACTTTCATTTGGGGAGAGGACATGGATGAATGGGCGCCTATTCACATGGTTTACGGTTTAGAGCCTGCTATTGCTACTTGGGAAGGTTTGTATATGGGAGAACTTGAGATAACAGACGAATCTTTGCATCCTATGGCTTCCTATGACTTTCATTGTTGGTTTTGTTGACTCGGGTGTATTTTTGCAGTGAGGCTTGGTGCAGCAGCAACAGCTTTCCTACACAAACTCCAAAAAGGAATACCGCCATGGGTTCCTCTCAAGGGACGAGAGCCGAAAACATACAAGCAGCTCCAACAAGAAGCTATTGAGAGTAAGAAGCGCGACATGGCAGTGCTCGAAGCAAACGATGGTATTTGGCCTGGACTTAGAACTCCCAGCCATGCACTGTTTCTCTGGGCCAGTGGGTCTGAATTAACAACAGTCCTAGAAGCTGATCACATGCCGAATAAGTTCATTCCAAAACAACTAAGGTATTCATTAAAGGCCTTGGACACCCCCATTCACTATTTTAGCTGAAATTGGATGTAACTCTTCTCTGAAAATCATGAAACTTTGGATTGTAGACTAGAGTTAGCGAAAGTGATACCAGGGTTAAGGCCATGGGAAGTGATAAGTATAGAGCAAGCTATGGATCAGATCAGCTATGGTGGAAAGTGGTACCGTCATCCACTTGGTACCTACACCACTGGTCCTCCTTACATCAGAGAATGGAATAAGAATGTCATTGTAAGTTTCCTCTCCTTTCTTCGGAATTCTCAGACACAAGCTTTTGACTCTCATTTTTAATCATAGTGATAAATTGATTAATCTGTTCTCGTCCGTTGCAGAGACTGTTCCGGATCTTCTACAGCCTAAATCTTCAGGTAACACAGAAGCTGGAGAAGACAGTCCCGGGTTTCCACACTATAATGGAAAAAGTTCAGAAAGATTACGAAGCTCGGGTCGCTCGGAGGATGAAGCGGAGGGAAGAGGAGTTGAGAGCCAGAGAACTGAAGCATTTGTCTGGCTATAGCGATGAAGATGACGAACGGGAGGACGAGGAAGACGATGAAAGGGACTCCAAATGATTTTAAGCAAACAATGCTTCATTCATTAGGTCATGATGGTGCTTCAAATGTGTGTGATTTCTTCCGAGCCTCGGATGACTCGTTGTTTACAAGTTTAAATCAAAACAGTGTAGTATTTTGAGTTATTGGCCTTTTTAAAGTTAGACGGGCGAGCTTATATAAAAGGAAAAATCCACAAATGCTTAATTTTGAGGTTTAATACACACAAAAAATAAATATTTTTTATAAAAAAAATATTAAATAATATCAATAAATTGAATACGGTTAGAAATAGTCGAAAAATCTTGTAATTCATGGATTAATAATTAATACATACGAAAAGTAAGAAATTTTTTAAAAATTTAGTGGGTTAATATACACAAATGTTCAGTATTTTTTCAAAATTACTAAATAATAAATAATTTAAATGTCTATACTCCAAAAATTAAGAAAATCTTTAATTTTTGTGGGTTAATACACACGAATATTGAGTATTTTAAAAAAATTACGAAATAATATAATTTTTTTTGTATTATAAACACGTTCACAAGAAAAGAAAAAAGAAAAGTTCTTAGGTTTGGTAAATTAGTATACACAGTACATAGGTGAGACATCTTCATAATTTTACATCTATGCAATCAGACGTTAGAAAAAAAAAAAAACCAAAAGGCGTTGTTGCATAGATTCGTTTGTAATAGGGCCTTATTCAATTTATCTGGCCATTAAATTATATGAGAACTAGGCCCAGTAGACGCTAAAATGTCGCGCGTGTAAATATAAAATATCTGACCCATTCGCACAGTAAGCGCGTGAATGCCACCGCTCCCAAATCTCTGGACTATAGTCCACGTTTTTCGCAGATTTTTGGAAAATTTTGAATCTGGGCGCGTGGATAACATTTTTTCGAAAACCGAACATTAGAAAAAAAATAAAGAAAAAATTGTTCGTAGTCAGGTGTGTCGGAGAAATTTCGAAATGGCGATTTCGTGACTGAATCGAGTTTTGGAAGATACGAAACGATTCGGTTTGTAAGTTTGGTACGAATCTCTCGATAGTGTTGGATTGAGTGATTGAGGTTGATTTTTTTCTGTAATTGTGTTTTTTGCTGCTCAGATTTGCAGAAGAAACTCGTTACGTGCAAGAAGAAGACGAGTAGAAATTCGTTAATTACAGAGCATAACTGTGATTGGTATTCTTGTCCTAAGCTCACACTATAAGGTGACTTGTTCTGTCTTGGAGATGATCCTTTTGTTAAGTCATTGTTTTGAAAGGAGAACACCTGAAAAATGCTCAAGCTTATTCTCCATTTGATAAATCAGATTCCCACTCGTTTACTTAATTATTGCTTAGTGATGTGAAGAATTTTTGTGTAAAGCAAAACCATTAGTTAGGGAGAATCTCTCCATTGATAGCTTATTGGTGTTTTCATACGTCATGAACTTTTTCATTGGATACCAATTGTCAGATCTTGTAGAAACAGAGAGTACCTCTCTGTATAGTGTTCACTGTTTAGGATAGAATCATACATGTAAAATCATCAAACATATTGATTGGATACTGCCAAATACATTGATTGTGTTAATTCTCAACCGCATCTCTTTCTTATTTGACCAGCTTCATCTTCTTCATAAAACAGGTTCGTTCATGCGTATGTCTAGAGGGATCTTAGTTGTAGTACTTGATCAGTCTTGGTTTGGCCATATACATGGTAACGAATTAACAATATTGTAAAACAAAAGTCTCCTTCATTGATTAAACTTGGGAATTTATTACAAAAGCAATCTTAAACACAAAACTTAGATACTACTACAATCTTATTACTCCATATAATCCACTCTAAAAACTTTTACAGAATCCTTGGGTTCTTGTGTTTAACCCCACCAACATTTGGTCATCTAAGAGTGAATTTACAGAGCTCCAGTCTCATGTAGAAGTCTCTGGTCGAAATGCCACACTCCTGCAAAGACAGAAACATTTAAGAAGTTTGTAAAAATCTAGTAGTTCAAGTTTTAGAATCATATAATTGTAATATAAAGGGTTTTGTTTCCATACCATGTCCTTTGCCAACCATCCTTAGCTGAGTGATGAAGTCTGAGATCTTCTTGATTGCTTCAATCTGCTCTCCAAGAAACTCAGTCTCAACGAAATCAACTAACTGAGGGTCATTGTTCTCTGATGCAATCTGTTATTTTGAATAAATGTTTAGGAAAATGAGTTATTAAGCTAATCTTTTGACTTAATGGACAGGTTTAACAACTTACAGCATGAAGGTTAAGAAGCTTCTCGCTGGTAAGTTTCTCAAGAGACAGAGCCAACTCCATTGCTGCAAAAACACAAAGGTTAGTAAACTAACAAAGCTTTATACATGATTAAGAGTGTGTGTTTGTTCATTTTATAACGTAATTACCGTATAAAGCATCTCCCTTTTCACCATGTTCGAACTCTGAGACAGGAGACACAATAGGGTGGAGCGTCACTCTTCCTCCTCTCTTGTTCTGTATACACACACACACACACACAAACCAAAAACAATAAGTAAATTCACATATCCTTCTTAAACATATATGAACATCGGTTTTAAAATGAGTATACAAACCTGATACTCCATGAACTTCTCTGCGTGCCCTCTTTCTTCATCACTTGATTCCTTGAAAAACCTGATAATTTTTACACAACCAAAGTTTAGCATATGTTTTATGTATTTTACACTATGATTAAGAACATTTCAAGATAGAAAGATAATTACTTGGCAAGACCCTTGAGAGCAACGTTGTCTCTGTCAAAGTAAGCATACATTGAATGGTACACATACGAAACATTGTACTCCACACTGCAACAATCAATCAATCAAATCCATTAGATCTCTAATCATTTCAAAACATTTTTTCTTTGTCACAGGATAAAAAACAAAAAAAATGAAGAAGAAGAAGCTTACTTGATCTGCTCGTTAATGGCTGCCTCACAAGCATCCGTATATCTCTGACGAGCAAGAGAGACATGAGACGTGATGGGTATAGCCAGATCGGCTTTCTTCACCTCCTCAAAAGGCTGAAACACGACACCAGTCATAGGCATATTGTTCGTATCCACCGTAGCCGCCGCAACAACAAAAGCTCTGCCTCCTCCTACATGTTGTTTCTTGGAGAATCCGAGAGAAGAAAACGTCGGAGAAGACGAGACACCGTGAGATTTGGGAGAAAGGGCAGGGTTAGTAACAAAAGACGAGAGTGCCCTTGAAGCCATTTGTTTTGTTTTAGGTTAAGAGCCGCCTGAGATTGAAGGTTGATGATGATGATGATTGAGAAGAAGGTGATGATGTTTATATAAGAGGGAAATGGCGTGTGTTCACCGTTGGATTGAAAGACACGTGGAGGGTTGAGATTAGGGCAGATGTACGAGGCGTGTGGAGGCCTCGTGCTCTGTCCAATGGCATAGTGTGAACGTGAGGATATTCGATACACGTTAGCATCTTGTCCAAATTAAAGTTTTGTCTGTTTCTCTTGCTTTATCTTCTAAACGAATCTCTTTTTACCATTCTTTGTTTCCCACTCTCGCGATGACACTTTTGTATCTCCTACTCGCTCTAATATCCTATTTTTTCTTCAAAGTTCTACTATTTTCTAGTAAATGATAATAATAATTTAACAAAATAAAAACATTTTAAGAGAAAATCATAAGGGTATATATTGCTTAAAGGAACAATTCAACCTTTGTTGTAAAAAAATGTTGTTAAAAAAATTTAACATTTTTTAGAAAATATAGATGAACATTAGATCGAGAACATTTTAATGTGTTGACGAATGCAACAACAACAACAACAACAAATAATAGAGAAGAGAGAAAATGAAACCTTGTCATGATTGACAAATGCAAAAAAAAATTAATTAAAAAGAGTAGAGATGAACATAGGTACTTTGGATACGTCCATCATGTTCATTACCTATTTTTCCTCAAAAAATTTCCAATAATAATAATGTAAAAAAATATTAACATTTTCACAAAAAAATTGTAAGAATATAATTTTCTTTGCTCCATTATATAAGATGTTTTAGATAAAATCACGTTCTTTAAGAAATTCTTAAATAAAACAAAATATTATTTAATAAATTGTTAATAATATATTTCAACAAATAAAAAGAAAGTCTTCAAAATTAAAGAGTCAAAAATATCTAATAGCATTAAAATCTGTATAGAAACTTGTAAAACATCTTATAAAATTAAATACTATCTCTGTTTCATTTTAGTTGTCATTTTATGATTTCCACACATATTAAGAAAACATATTAAAAATTCTATTATATCCCTAAAGAGAAACTAATTGTTGGTATTATTCACAAAATTTTAGGTTAAAGTCCGCATTTAAAGCCAAAATTGAAAATCGAAAACGACAATTAATATGAAACCAAAATTTATCTCGAGAATGACAACTAAAATGAAACGAAGTGAGTACAATTTTTTTACCAAAACATCTTATATAATGAACCAGAGGGAGTAGATTTTTTCGAAAGAACATCTGGTTCAAATTTCAAGTTTTGGTGTTATTTTCCTTTACTATCTTCTTGTCATGAAGCACACTAGTATTTTTTGCAAAAAAAAATGTAGTTAGATTTGATTTATTTAATCTGACTACTCAGGCTAATTAGTTTTTTTTTGTTTTGTTCAAAAAATTGTAGATGATATCAAAGACAATTGTTGACCAAGACAAAGATACAAAGATGATAACGTGTATGACAAAATTTAGGCGTGTAAAATTTTTGTGATGGATAATGATTGACTAAGGAAATGGGATAGAGATGAAATTTTGGTTTGTTAATACTAGATCATAAACTAGACAAATATCTGAACCTACTAGAACATTTGAGGGCTGAATGGTCCAAAATCCCTTAGTAATGTAGTCTACCATTTATGTGGTCAATAGTGTCCTAAAAACTTACAAAAAGAAGAAGCTCTCGTGACTCTTGGTGAGTCTGATCAGGACTGAAAACTGAAACAGAGTTGCAAGTACCTAGTACGTAAGTCCCATTTCGAGCCAAGGCGCGTGTAAGGTCTCTTGTGGTTTGCTTCTCTTTATTATCCGAGACAACAATTACATGTTGGAAATAGGTAACAATAAGGGTCCCATTTGGTCACGGCTCGAGAAAAAAGGTCTCCCTTTTTTCAGTGAATAACAGTTATCAAAGTCTATTATTGCATTTAATGTTGGGGGCCAGAATTAAAACAAAAAAATTAAGAGCTTTGGAAAAAGTGGGGGAGAAAGGTTTGGTTTTATGTTCTTGGTTTGATATTTGATCGGTTCGTATTAGTATATTACTCTGGAATGCACAAAGAAAAGTAGGTTTAAAGGTGTTGATTATTTTTTTAGTATTTTCAACATGACTACAATTTTTCTTTTAGTGTTAACCATGAAGGATTCGGACTGAATCATAATCCTTCCCTAGACCCGATACCAGTATTTGCTAATACCAAATACATGGTATAAAATCTTCCTCCCAAGGAAAATTAAACCAGGAGCACAACGGGACCAGCCCTAACACTTAACCACTAGTTCACTTCAGAATTTGATTTACTAAGTCTTGTTTAACACATAACATTATCGGATGGAATAATCTGAAAATTATTAGACTTTCTGTTTGTATAGTTGATGGAAGGACCATAGGAGAAAATTATTGTTGTCTTATGTAATAAATGGATTGGTTGCAGTCTCTTTTGTGACTATATGCCATGTGGTTCAGGTTGCAAGTTGTCTGTACTCATGTGTAGTAGTAATGTTCAACATATTCATATTTTAGTTCATCAAAATAAACATGCTTTTTCTACTTTATTCCTTGATATTAATATCTTTTTTTAGACAAAGTCTTACTTGTTAACAGGAGATTAAGATTGTTCTTTTCTTTCCCAGTATATGATATTTCTCTTATGCAACTTATGCATTAAACAAATTATTCATATATGAATTCTAAAGCTTCTCATATATATACTTGTTTTTCCGACTAAAGACTTTTATTAAAAGTCATAAACATATACTCCACCTGTTTCTTAAAGAGTGTCGTTTTGACATATTTCACATAAATTAAGAAAACCATTAAATTTTCTGTTTTATCCCTATGTAATATATTTTATTCTTCAGTTTTTGTAATTAATAAACTTGAAAAATAGGAATAAAACTGGAAATTTGGTAATAAATCTACAATGAAAAGGTAAAACGATACTTAAAATGAAACAAAAATTTAACTCTAAAACGATATTTATTAAGAAACTGAGGGAGTATTTCTTTTTTTCTTAAGAATTTATATTTATAAATCAATAGTAATAAGTGGAAGAATATAAATCATTAAATCAATGGTCAACTATGTATATAGCATGCAAATCTCCACACATTCATTTACATAAAACCAAAAAACCATAAAGCAAATCATTCATTGGCACAAGTCCCTTGTATTTCCCACGTATCCTACATTGATTGGCTGTCTGGAATAGAAGCAAAAAATAACAAATCCAACGGTGTGGTGCAAATGTTTTGATTTGGCCTCTCTCTTGTCTTTCCGCAAAGACTTTTGATCTACAAAAAATCTCTCCGACCGATCCCAATAGACAAGGAGAGAAAGCAAAAAATGGATCAGATCTTCAACAAAGTTGGATCATATTGGGTTGGCCAAAAGGCCAATAAGCAGTTTGACTCCGTCGGCAAAGATATCAATGTACGTTTCATTTTCCATTTCTTTTTAATTGCCATGATCCTTATTCTCTAGCATTTGATTCATCTGTTTCATCGCACTCGGGATCTTGATCGATTTTGCTTTTGTCACGGTACAGTTTTCCTTCATTTATGAGCCTAGATATCTACATTTCTATGACATTTTGTGGTATTACTATGATATTTCCTATGCCATTTTGTTCTATGAGCGTAGATATCTTCATTTTCTGTGACGTTTTTGTGGTAATTGCTACGTAAATCATGTTACATAGAGCAACCAGTGATATTCTGAAATCCATTTGCTTTTGTGATTCTCATTTTGATAGCTCACATAATGATGTTTTCTTCTATTCATGTATAACAAGTGTGATTCTCATTGCCACTTCCATGCTCATTCATGTGTGTTTTAAATTGTCAGTCGCTATCAACGACCATCGAAGGAGGAACAAAATGGTTGGTTAACAAGATGAAAGGTATTTTTTAGACATTAGACCATCAATTTTGATTATGTTATGTTGCATCTTTGGCTCTTGATGACAATATCTCATTGATCAGGAACAATGCAGAAGCCATTGCCTGAGTTACTCAAAGAGTATGATTTACCAATAGGCATCTTCCCACAGAATGCTACAAACTACGAGTTCGATGAACAAACCAAGAAACTAACCGTGATGATTCCATCGGTCTGCGAAGTTGGTTACAAAGACTCATCTGTATTGAAATTCACCACAACGGTAACAGGACATCTCGAGAAAGGGAAGCTAAGTGATGTGGAAGGAATCAAGACCAAAGTTATGATATGGGTTAAAGTCACTAGCATCTCTGCTGACTCAACAAAGGTCTATGTCACTGCTGGGATGAAGAAGAGCAGAAACAGAGATGCTTATGAGGTTCTAAGAGATGGTGTTCGAACCGACAAATTCTAATTTCATTTCTTCAAGCTCTCTTTCTATTCAATATTCAAGGCTGTGAGTATCCATTAACTTGTTCATGAATTTGATAACTTAGGAGTGGAATCACTCTACTCTGCTTTTGCCTCATGATCATACTTTGTTTAACCAAAGAATATTGTAAAAAATATATATATATATATATTTCATTGAGTATCCATGCTTGCTCAATGATGATTTGGTCTCAAAATTGTATCTTCTTCTCTACTGTTTTGGATAGAAATTTGTGCTGTTTTTGGTGTAGTCAGAGGGACATAGATTAAGATTGATGCCATCTTGGAGTGGAGGAATTACATTCAGATACTTAAACTGAGAGTATACATTAGAAACAGAAGAATCAACCATTTTGACTTAGAGATTAGGAATCTCAAGAGACAATCAATTAATATTTGGGACTATAAAAAAGTTGTGCATTATGAGTTTATGACTAATATGAAAAGTCTAATCATTCCAAAAACATTACCATTCGCAATGGAAGCAACGTTTTATCTCATACTACCACACAAGAAAGCTCCAATTTTTTTTCAGTGGTCAAAGTTTCAGTTTTTATAATACAATTATGTTTGAATCTAGCAAAGACAGCTTGGCGGATTCAATACATAGGGATGATGGAATCTAGACAGAGACTTCAAACCAAAACAGAAAATATAAAAAAACCACCAAGTAGCTCAAAGTATCAATTTTTGGTGTACACTAATCATAGCTCACATCGAAGCTCTGAAGAAGAAGATGTCGCAGAGATGGAGCAGAAAGAAGAGTCGTCTTCCATTAGCAGGACTTCTCTTCATGCTTCTTGTCACTTTCATGATTCTCTACAACGAGAGTACTATTCACCAGATCCATCAACAACAAGAAGCAGCTTCTTCTTCTTCCAAGTTCACTTTCATCAAACCCAATCTCCCCAGGAACACTCTTGGTACTAACTGATTCTTCCTACTTTGATTGTTCATTTGAGCTTATAATGGAACTTGAACTGATTTTGTTAAAATTTGCAGAGGTTTTGGATAGATTTAGTCGGTGTAATTTGACGAATGAGTATAGTGGGAGGAGAATTGGGTGGGTTGACCCGTTTAAAGAACCGGGTCAAGGATCTGGTAATGAGGAGGAATGTGATGTGTTTTCTGGGAAATGGGTGTTTGATAATTCGTCATACCCTTTACATAAAGAATCTGAGTGTCCTTACATGTCTGATCAACTAGCTTGTCAGAAGCATGGAAGGTCTGATTTTGAGTATCAACATTGGAGATGGCAACCTCATGGCTGCAACTTGAAAAGGTTAAAGTTTAGCTATTGTTGGTTCTAAGTTTTGTGTATTGGAGAAGTTTGATTTAAGTAAGTGAACTTGATCAAAATGAAGAATGAACAACATACCGATGAATCGTATGTTAGATATATATAAATGTTTGCAAAGAATGTAGGAGATGTCGAATTCCATGGTTTAGATGCTGATTGGCTTTCATTTTCTTGTTTTGTTGGTAGATGGAATGTGACAGAGGTGTGGGAGAAGCTGAGGGGGAAGAGATTGATGTTTGTTGGAGACTCGTTGAATAGAGGTCAATGGATATCAATGGTTTGTCTCTTACAATCTGTAATCCCACGTGAGAAGCAGTCTATGACTCCTAACGCTCATCTCACCATTTTCAGGGCAGAGGTAAGTAAATACATGGAGTTTAACATTTTTATGCCTGAGAAAGTCTTTGTTTCGGTTTTGGTGTGATTGACTGCTTTGGTGCAGAATTACAATGCCACATTGGAGTTTCTATGGGCTCCGTTGTTGGTGGAATCCAATTCTGATGATCCGGTTAACCATAGATTGGATGAGCGGATAATCCGACCTGATTCAGTTCTTAAACATTCATCAAAGTGGCAACATGCTGATATCTTAATCTTCAACACATACTTGTGGTGGAGGCAAGGCCCTGTCAAGATACAGTAAGTATATATAGCATTATTTTTCTTTCCTCTGCAAAACCAAAGATTTGGTACTTAGAACTGCCTGTTCGAACTACAGATGGAGCAGTGAAGCAACAGGGTCATGCGAGCAGGTGGAGGGCATCGAGGGAATGGAGATGGCTATGAGTGCTTGGGCTGATTGGATTTCTAACAATGTTGATCCAAACACAAAGCGGGTTTTCTTCGTCACAATGTCTCCTACACATCAATTGTAACAATACTCTCTATCTCTATCAAATTGATTGAATCTACTTGTTTTTTTGCAATGAGACTGAGCTGGTTGTAATGGATCAGGAGCCGAGAATGGAATCCGGGAAGCGAGGGAAACTGCTACGGGGAGAAAAAACCGATAGAGGAAGAGAGTTATTGGGGAAGTGGATCAGATATTCCAACAATGAGTATGGTGGGTAGAGTTTTGAAGAGACTGGGACCAAAGGTTTCAGTTGTCAACATCACTCAGTTGTCTGAGTATAGAAAAGATGGCCATCCTTCGGTTTACCGGAAATTCTGGGAACCTCCAACCCAGGACCGGTTAAATAACCCGGTTAAATATTCGGACTGTATTCATTGGTGTGTACCGGGAGTTCCTGATATCTGGAACCAATTGCTTCTCCATTTTTTGTGAAAATTATTAAATGAATGAATCCTTTTCTTGCCATCATATTTCATTTGTTTTTTTTTTGAGATAACTACCAAAATGTTTATAACAGATAACATTATACATTTAGACAAAAAAGAGCCTTTCATATCTCATAATAACAGTTACATTATAAAACGAGCTTTTCAATTGAAAATGTTCTTCTAAAGTTAGAGTTTTAAAGATAACCGGGGGAAAAAGATCATAAATAATGTATTGTTTATTTTGTACAACAACAAAAATGTCGCAAAATGCTTTTAATAGATACATTTCAGCAATCAGCAGGGTAAAAGACAACTTAACTTATGAACAAAAATTAAGGAGAAATGTATCTTTCACCTTCAGCATGATGGTGATTTACACGCACCAATTATAGATAGAACTCTCTTCCGAAGTTCATGGATGACCTGAAATTATACAAAACGAGACCATTATGAACCGAACCAAAACAACTGGAAATAAAGATCAGTTAATGATAGAGAACGAACGGAGTTGGAAGAAGTTAGCTTAGCCCATTTTTGGATATGGGCACTGCTTGTTTTGAGGTGAGAAGAGTAAGTTGCTTCTGCGTTTATGAAGTAGACCGAGTTCTCTGTCGCCTCACCAACCCACATATCGTTTCTCGAATCCTTAGCCCTTTTTATTAGGTTGCAGAATCCTACCTGCCAAAGAAAAAGCACACAGCATTTGTCAAAAAGAGCATTTAATCATTGTGAAACACTAAAGCTACAGAAGATCCGACAAGATTACGGCATTTGTACATACCACAGAGCCGACAAGATTACGGCTGACTGGGGGAATGGGGAAGTCATCCATGGGTGGGGTGCTGAAGCTTATGGCAAGAAGACTATTTGAGATTTCCCCTGAACGTGAGTATTGTGTGGATCCATCTGTCACAAAAACCCATTGCTTCTTTTGCATAACGTCCGAGTATAAATCTCCAACATATACCACGTAAGCAGCGATGTCAAATTCACTAGATGGACACAATAAAAGATGTTAAGAGTATAGAATAGCAAAGTAGTTGTGGTAAAGAGTGTTCATATAAAACTTGGAATGATATTAACCTTGAAAGAGGAATGTCCACAAGATCTGAGAAAGAGATTGGTTCACGAGGGTTGAAAAAGGGCCTGAAACAAAGGGAAATAAACAAATTAATGAGATAAATGCAGGTAAGCCTACGAAAGAAAGTCCACATAACTACTTACTGAAAGTTTTCAGAAGCTTTTGGAGACAAAGGCTGCCATCTTGAGCTAGACCCTTTGGCATGTAAATAAAGTGTTTCAGAATCTGAGCTCATTGGTACTAGCCCTTTCATAATGTATATTTTTCCCTCCGTCAGCTCGGTTTTCTGTCACAAGGGTAGAAAATGAGAACTGTTTTAAGAATTACAGAAAATAGTTGCTGAAGCTTAATATAATGAACGCTAGTCCATACAAGTCAACCTTATTGTTAGAAATAACCCTTACATCTAAGCTGATATGGACAGCATTCACGTGAAGTTATAAGCCATTAGATATAGCGAAATGTACCTGTCTCTCTGTGGGATTCCAGATTGTTACTATGCCTTCTTTTGGATTATGTTCTCCTTCATAACTTAAGCTCGTCAATCCAACAAGCCTAATCCTCATAAATGGGCTGACATCCCTTTCACCTAAGCCAGCGTCTTCCAAAGCTTTTGCCACCGATTTTTCCATCCGCATTTGCTTGGCTGCCTGAGATTCACACTGAAACAGTTAATTATCTTGGCTCTAAACAATCTATATTAAGAAAAGGCAGACAATATTGTACCTCAAATTTTGCTTTATATGTACTGAAAGATGTCAACTGCTCCGGGCTCATTTCTGCCATTATGAGTTCAGGTTCAGCAGCAGTCTCTAACAGCTTAAAGATCTTGGCTCCATCTTCGCTGTCAGTGTCGTTTTGGCTGTGCCCACCATTGATCCCTCTCTGGTACTCACACATAAGACCCTCGACAAGAGCTGAGCGCCTAGGGGAAACAGAAAAGAAGGCAGGTAAGAAAGAGAATAAACCATGAGGACCTGCAATCTTTTGTTCGCCTGTTGGCTAAGCAACAAAGCTAGTTGACTAGAGTAATGGGCAAATCCATCCATATTTAGAAGACCATAAAATTTTCACATTTAAACATATCTTTTCCCAAAAACTGGCCACTTATATACCTAATATTGTTTGTATGTAACAGAACCTTTCTAGCTTTGATGAGCTACCCATGACATTCCTAAGACAAAG
>OVAP01002430.1:0-19459 GCA_900406295.1 Aurinia saxatilis
AAATCCAGCTAGGCGAGTTTCGAGTGTTAGTATTTCCAGCTAGGCTGATGAACGTCGCTCATCAGCTAGGAAAATACTTCGAGATTATTTCTAAGTCGCTCATCAGCTAGGAAAATACTTCGAGATTATTTCTAAGTGTTAACCTTGACGGGGTGGAATCCGACCCTCACAGGTGGTTTGTGACATTAGGTGCTTCTCCTNTCACAGGTGGTTTGTGACATTAGGTGCTTCTCCTATATCTTGGAAAACAAAGAAACAAGGTGATGGCAAACACAGTTCATGAAATAAAGTGGCTAAGACGAGTACTTGGTGACTTGGGAGTGAAGCATGGTCAGCCTATCGACTTTCATTGTGACAATCAAGCTGCCATGTATATAGCCGCAAATCATGTTTTTCACGAGCGGACTAAACACATAGAGATTGATTGTCATATTGTACGAAACGCGATTCTGGAAGGTTTTATAGTAACGAGGAAAGTGAACAACAAGAATTAGCTAGCTGACATATTTACAAAAGCACTTAGGCGACGAGATTTTAAAATGATCATTTCCAAGTTAGGAACTTGCAATCTGCACGCTCTTACTTGAGGGGGTGTTGGAGATACGTATCGTATCGTATCTTGGATACGACATATGCTAGGGTCCGAGTCTTTATGTCGTGTATATTTTCTGTATATTCGTCTTGCCTTTTTGGCACATTAGGTAACTTAGTCTCCAAGGGTAGAAACTTGTATAAATGACTTTGATCTTCATCGATAATAAGGAACAAAAAACTCTTCTCTCTGTCGATCACTTTTAACAGTGTGCAAGACCAGGCAGGTTCAACCTTAAGTATCTTCTCGCTGGTTGTATCCACCAGAAGCTCAGGATCTAAATCTTCTTTAATGAGTAAGGTTTCCCACACCCATTCTTTAATAGAAGGGATGGTCTGGACGGGTGGTGTAAAATCTGCAGGAAACACGCTAACAGTAGTGTATCCAAAGGAGAGAAGAGCGTGGTTGAACCACGAACCATCATCGGATATAAGCAGTATATTGGAGGGAGGTCGACTAAACTGTTTCCATTTGAGCAAAAGATGATAGAGGTCTATCCCACACAAGGGTGTCTATCTTATAAGGATTCCAGAGGAAGAGATGGCTTCCAACACTGGAGGTGAGATGGATTCTAGGTTTCCTACGCAAAAGATGGTGACTGGACAAGGACCGCACAAATTCATCAACGCCCAATCTATGCTCTGACGGACATGACCAGGGTCATAACCATCGGGAATCGGAAATGTGTTGATGTCCCACCACACCCCCACCGTTCGCCCTATCGGGCTCAAACCCGCTGCCATCACAGCTACCAGATCTACAAGATGTCAGGCGAAGGATGGAGAGAGATCTACATACCTTCAAAAAATATATATAGACTACCATCATTTTGGATGATTTGTAAGGATATTTAATAATGACTTGATAAAATTTACCAAAATTTTTAAGTGTCGTTACTATGAACATAGTATGTTCTTGCGACTAATATTGGGGATTAGACCATCTTATGCTTGGCGGAGTATTATCTTTGGTAGAGAACTTCTTATCCCAGGTTTGAGAAGAGTAATTGGTCCGCGGAAAGAAACCTTGGTTTGACGGACGGCATGGTTGAAAGATGACAGTCCGAGGCCTCCAAGGCTCCCTATAGTTCAAACAAACATGAATTTGACGGTAAATGAGCTTATCCAACCTCAAGCTGGTAAGTGGTGTATGCCTTGTCTTCGAAATCTCTTTCCAGAAGAACACGTGTCACTTATTTTACAGGAAAAACCAAACTTGAGAAAGCTAGATAGGTTTGTGTGGCATTTTAACAAGCATGGGAATTATTCAGTGTGGTATGGTTATTAGCTATCGGGAAGATTGCAAAAGCAGGAGCTATTAGCTTATCCAACCTCAAATTGGTAAGTGGTGTACGCCTTGTCTTCGAAATCTCTTTCCAGAAGAAGATGTGTCACTTATTTTACAAAAAAAACCAAACTTGAGAAAGCCAGATAGGTTTGTGTGGCATTTTAACAAGCATGAGAATTATTCAGTGCGGTCTGGTTATTAGCTATTGGTAAATGAGCTTATCCAACCTCAAACTGGTAAGTGGTGTATGCCTTGTCTTCGAAATATATTTCCAGAAGAAGATGTGTCACTTATTTTACAGGAAAAACCAAACTTGAGAAAGCCTGATAGGTTTGTGTGGCATTTTAACAAGCATGGGAATTATTCAGTGCGGTCTGGTTATTAGCAATCGGGAAGATTGCAAAAGCAGGAGCTATTAGCTTATTCAACCTCAAACTGGTAAGTGGTGTACGCCTTGTCTTCGAAATCTCTTTCCAGAAGAAGATGTGTCACTTATTTTACAAGAAAACCCAAACTTGAGAAAGCCAGATAGGTTTGTGTGGCATTTTAACAAGCATGGGAATTATTCAGTGCGGTCTGGTTATTAGCTATTGGTAAATGAGCTTATCCAACCTCAAACTGGTAAGTGGTGTATGCCTTGTCTTCGAAATATCTTTTCAGAAGAAGATGCGTCACTTATTTTACAGAAAAAACCAAACTTGAGAAAGCCATATAGGTTTGTGTGGCATTTTAACAAGCATGTGAATTATTCAGTGCGGTCTGGTTATTAGCTATCGGGAAGATTGCAAAAGCAGGAGCTATTAGCAGAGGTGGAAGCTCTTCCTTCGTTGAATCCATAAAGAGAAATGTTGGAAGCTTGATACTAGTCCAAATATTAAGATGTTTTTTGTGGAAGGCTTTGAGTGGAGCATTAGCTGTTCCTGAGCGATTGCGTACAAGAGGCCTTTTAGTGGAGACACGATGTATAATTTGTGGGGATGAGAACGAAACAGTAAACCACATTTTGTTGTTCGATGGTTAGACAAGCTTGGGATATTGCTAATTTGCCTTCTCCGATAGACGGTTTTTCTCTCGTTGGGTTGTATACAAATTTTTTTAAAAAAATCTTTTCCAAGTGATGGATGATGGTCGTCTTCATACGGATTTTCGTGTTATTGTGCCATGGCTGTTATGGAACCTGTGAAAGAATCGAAATTAAATTATGTTTGATAGGACCTTTATCCCAAGTGAGGGCGTGGTTTAAATATCTTTAGAGGAAGCATTAGAATGGGGAGAAATTCAGAGGTAAGGATGGTCTGAAGCAAGCTCAAACGAATCAGCTCACTCGTTGGAGAGTATTCAAACGCTGAGGTACTACTCTGTTTGCTTTGCTACGTCACATTCTGATATCACTTAAGCTCTTTTAAATCCGAGTCACTGGCTGGCTTTGGAGTTTAGTCTGGATGATCAG
This sequence comes from Aurinia saxatilis, assembly GCA_900406295.1. Lineage (NCBI taxonomy): Eukaryota > Viridiplantae > Streptophyta > Magnoliopsida > Brassicales > Brassicaceae > Aurinia > Aurinia saxatilis. Next base: position 3,330 of record OVAP01002430.1, read on the forward strand.
CAATATTTAAGAGCTTAGTCTGGATGGAGTGTATGTTTTGCAAATGCTTTAACTGTTGCTCAAAGTGTGATCCATGATATGCGCACGCAATCATACATTGATGTGGGATATTCATATTCTTGATGGCTTGAAGATCTTTTTCTTAAGGAAATGAGTTGAATGTCTAGGCAGGGATGCAAATGGTGGAATTAACGACTGGTGATGCTAATTATACTATATGGCTATTTGATGATCAAGATGTTATGTTTTGATTTTGTAGACAATCACTTCTGGTTCTTCTTTTTATTATTATTCATCTGAGTTTATATAAAATAGTAAAGTCACAACCATAAATCATAACAACAACCAAAATAACAACCGTAGCAACCAATCGACATCTCATTCCTAAATAAGGAATTTTTTAGATGCCATTTTGCACTTTATTTTTGAGTCTTTCATGGAGCCACACTCGACCACCTAACGCCATGTATGATTGATATTTTCCCTCCCTTATAACACTCTTTGCTATCTCTCTCGGTAGTGAATTAGAACGTGGTTTCATCCACTAGAAAATCACTTGACCAAAACTCGGTATCATTCCCCAAATGCACTGAATCAAAGCATTATACTTCTGGCTCTTTTAAAGCTTAATATATATAGCACCTTGAAGAAAAATAAAAGAAATAACCAAAATTTTTAAAAACTGTCTCAGTTAAAATTTGTGATATATATATATAAAAAAAACATACCAATGTGCAGGTTTTTTATGTTTGTGGTAATATTTTTTGTTGGGCAATGTTGGTGGTCATATATTATTACAAACTTTGACTAAGATTTAATCCGAACCATCTTAACGGTTGGATTATAACCGAATCCTAGGTTCGGTTGTACTCCGGACCATCTTAACGGGTGGATTATATTCAAACCTAGGGGTCGGTTATAGTATTTTGGAGCCTAAATGAAAAAAAGGAAATAAAAAATGGGAAAAGGAAACTTGAGCCCCAAGTAGTAAAGAAACACAGATTTAGATTTAGTATAAATACATCGCTTGCCTTTCTCTCTCTCTCTAGTGTCACACAATTCACAACACAATTAAGAGAAAATTGAAACTGATCGAGAGAAAAAGATGAAGAGATCTTCATTGTCTTGTGATAATAGTCTATTGTCAAACCGTCCACTTAAGAGATCAAAAGATCCACCAACTGTGACAGAGGAAGACGGTGCAAATTCGAGTTGGATCATGAGCAAGAACGAAATTCCAGTAAGCGATTGGTGGGTCGTGACTCGTTTACTTGGAGAAGGATCATACGGCTCTGTTTACTTAGCCGAGAGAACCACCGACGGAGACCAAGAGTTTCTTCCTTACGAGATGGTGATAAAATCTACAGAGGTCTCACAAGCATCAAGGATCAAGAACGAGGAGAAATTCTTAACCCGTCTCCAAAGCCCATTCGTTGTGTCTTGCTACGGACACCAGGTCACAGAGGACAAGAATAGCAAGTACTACAACACCATACTCGAGTTTTGTCCACAACAGTGCCTAGCGAAACACATCATCAAAGGAAAGGGGTTACCAGAGGAGGATGTGAAGGGGTTCGCTATGGATATCTTGCTTGGTCTAAAGTATATCCACGGAGAAAAGATCATACACTGCGACATCAAACCCAAGAGCATCCTACTCTCGCCTGAGAATACTCGAATAAGGGCTAGTGGGTTTTCGGCTAAGATCTCTGGTTTTGGAAAAGCTATGGAGGAAGAGTCAGTTGAGTATGGTGAAGGATGGGGTCATAGGAGAGGCACAACGAGGTTTATGTCGCCTGAACTTATCCGGGACATGTTTTTGGATTATGGTGCGGATGTGTGGGCTTTTGGTTGTACAGTGCTTGAAATGTTAACTGGAGAGCAGGCTTGGGGTGAGCATGGTGATATGGGTCGGGAAGATTGGATCCATGTCATTGGTGAAAGTAATCTACATCCCTATGTTCCTGATTCCTTGTCTGAAGATGCTAAGGATTTTCTGTACATGTGTTTAGAGAAAGACCCTGTCCAGAGATGCTCTGTTGATGATTTGATCAAACATCAATTTCTGAGATTGAATCACGAAGAGGAGGAAGAAGAGGAAGAGCTAAAAGTAGAAGAAGAAGAAGAAGAAGAAGAAGAAGACATGTATGATGAGATAGGAGATGCAGATGTAGAAGCATATGAAGCATGGTTACAAGGTGAACAACAGGCGTCTCCACAAGAGGAAGAAGCAACTGAAATAGATGAAGAATACCCTGTTGAAGATGAGGACTCAGACGAAGTTCTATAATAAGATAGATGTGTCCACCCACACTTTTATGGATCCTGTTTCTTTGTCTGTTTAGTATTTGCTAGAATTGATGAAATATATGTGTTTCAGTTGCATTGACTTGATTGATTCGCCAAAACCATGTAAAATGTAGTGTCATTTGTAATTGGATGATGTTAACAATTTTCTTCAAGAGCCTGCAAATTTCATGGTGTTATCAAATACTACTGATTACAGCATCAAGATGCTAGAACCAAAAAGGTTGTGTAGCTAGTTAAAATGTTCATGAAAAAAGAGGAATAATGAACCCTTTCTTTGATTCTGATCTTGTCTGCAACTTCCATATCTTGCTTGCAAGAAACAAACCAAACAGTAGAAAAAAGACAATCCAAAATTCCAAATAGTCCAATATGTGTAGTCATGAGAAAAAATTACTTCAAATGCAAGACACAATTTGCTTCAATCAAAAGAAATTATCCATTGCAAATGACTCCATATGTAGAATCCCAAACAGGATCCAAAAATACTAAGAAGGCAGAGCACAAAGTTACAAAAATATAGTAAGACTATATTTGGTTTCGGTACTTTTAAACGACGTAGTTTGCATCAATTTCTAAAATCCCCAATTTCAGAATCATAAATCTAGAAATTTATAATCGTTGTTTTGATTCTCTGGTTCCAGAATCGGACAAGGCGACAAGGTTTGTCTCATTTCGTTCGTATCCATCTTGGTGTTTATGAGCTATTTTTTTATGATACCCATCTCGTTCTTCCGTTGCTTTATGCTATCTGTTTCGTTTTCTGGATTAAATTTCTGGGTTCATTGTAGTAGTTTAAGGGTTTTTGAGTGTTGCGAATGCTTCTTTCGATAATTGATCTTGTTGCAGGATTCATTTGCTGATATATACCTCTCGAAAGAGCCAAAGGTAACATTTTTTTATCTTCAAATTTTGGTGAATCATTTTCCTTTCAGTGTTCTTGCTGCTTTTAGAGAGAATTAGGGGAACATTGATGAGTTATATACTAGTTTAATCAAATTTTTGGAGCTGGATCTTGCTGCTTTTAGAGAGAATTATTTCACAAAGCTTGGAGAATTAATGATCAAAGATTCGTCAGACAATGTTGAAACACTTTTTTTGACGATCATAGGTAGTAGTTAGTGTTGGTGTTTAGGTATTGCTTCTCATCCTGCAAATAACACATGGAGAGATTAAAATCCTAGAATTCTCTGGTTTTCAGTTTCATGGTGAGGATGGGTTTAATATTGTTTCTGGAAGTTTCTTGGGGAAGATTTGGGATTAGATACCATACTAAGAATTAGGAATGATTCTAGGGAGGTTTTAGTTTGAGAGGAAGAGACTTGGCACATCTAGAGACTCCTGTTGCTTAGTGTATGAGAGGCCAGAGTATTTATTCTTGGTTGCCCCATGAACCGAGCCCCCTCTGTAAGTGTAGGTCTGTTATGAGTCCATAAATACCACTTTTTGCCTTTGTAGGAGAAGCAAGAAATGGCCACCCGAAAAGCCCTCCTTAACGTTCACCGGATCATCCGCTCCACCATGGTGGTTCGTCAGAGCTCCATCATTCCTGCCACCGCAAACCGAAGAAGTCCTCTTTTCCGGTACTCCACTTTTCCCTCCACCATTTGTGAAAAGACTGCATTTTCCGTTGGCCTGAGATTTCTTTCTTTGGTCTTCTTAGAAGAGATGGAGATGATTTGAGGGCAAGATTCTTCTGCGCGAGTCCCCATGTTGATATCTCTAACGAAGAGAATAGGAGGATAACGATCAACAGGTATGCTGAAACCCTTTACCGAAACAAGCATGGGTGTTATGGAATTTAATGCTGGTGATAGGTTGTTGTATCGGAGCAAGCAAAGAGGCTTTCTGGAACTTGATCTGGTGTTGGGGAATTGGGTTGAGGACAATATCAATTCCATGGACGAAACCACTGTCAAATCCCTAATTCATGTCCTCGATCTCGTATGTTGTCTCACTTCTCTGGGTTCTAATTTCAGGAGCCTTTTCCTAACCTGCAAATCTTTTATCTGCGTATTTTGAGACATAGAGAGATTACTGTTGCTGTTTGTTAAGAAATTATCCAAATAAGAGTGAAGGAATGTTAGTTGGGTCTTGACTGTTGAATGATTCCCCTTACTGATATCGGTTTAGAGTAGTTGTTTTACTGAGTTAAGGTAATTAGATATCTACGAGCGAATCGTGAAAACTTTATTCTGTTCATAGTGAGGAATCTGAAAGACCAATGGATTCAATCTTTCTTGAACAGAATTGCTTGTTAATAATCTTTTTGCCTCTCTGCAGGAAAACCCTGATCTCTGGAAATGGCTAACAGACCAGGAACAGCCTCCAGAGGCAGTGAGCTCAAATCCGGTAACCATGATCTCATTATGAAATCAATGTTTAAATCGTATATATATTCTTTTGTTTGCTCCAACATTTCCTGCTGTGATCTTGAAGGTATTCTCAGCATTGCACGAGAAAGTCATGACGAATCTAAACAAGCATGCAGCACCTGAGACGCGTGCCGCGACTGGACAGCCCTGGGTCAAAGGCTGGGATGATTTTAAGAGAGGCCGTGATGCTCCCATTGCAGGGAACCAGTAAAAGAAACACTTTTTTTCAAAAATATATAAAGTATCTTGAATAGATACCAAATTTTACCAAAGATTACTTTTACAATTGTAATAAGGCCGTGGAGGACTGAGGTATAATGAATCTTTGTAGTGATGGTATGATTACAGTGATCTTGTGTCTTGTTTGTTGAATCTTGTGTCTTGTTTGTTGAAGTTCTTGATATTAATATAGGTATCAAGGGGTTATGGTTAGATTCTATATATGTGCGTAGTTGGTAAATGGAGGACCTTGGAACAGATTTCAGGTGCATCAAGTTAGGTGTTGATGCACCTAAAATTTATAACGAAAAAGCTTATATACCAAAATCAAATCATCTAACGACACAACAACCATTCTGCTCTGAAAGCAAAGGCTTCCTTATCACATTTACAATCTTCAAGAGCTTACGAATTTGGTACCATATGTGGATTAGAAGCCAAAGGGTTTACGATTCGAGCAATAAGAGTGCACTTAAGTAGATGACCATGGACAGATTCAATACTCCAGCAGCCTCTTTTAACTTAACCTCATCTCCTTTGATTTTCCAAAAAAATCTTTACAAAATCATCCAACAAGAAAATGTAATGAAATATACAATGATACAGTCAGTAACTTGTGATTTCCTTGGAGACGTGGAGGCTATTTGACACTCTTGTACACTCGGGATTTGATATTTTAAGCTCACCATAACGATTTTTGTTTTTCATTCTGTTTTGCAGAGTTGGTTATGGTGTATAGATGGGTTGATTAGCGAATTTTTCTCCTCTATTAGGGGAGGTATACTTGTCACTTGGTACACAATCAGTTACCTTGTTGTATAGTATGAGAAGACTCAGTTGTGGTAAAAATGAAACGGAAACCACAGTGGCTGTCGCATGTATATTACCCGAAATTCTTAATACAACTGCAGTTATAGATATTAAACATCTACTAATTTATAAAAAAACGAACTGCAGTAACAGATGTATCTCACACATATCCGAGATATGGTTTAAGATTAAAGAGACAAAACATTGCCTCGCATAACTAGCTGCAATATATCAGCTTAAGTATTAGATAGTTATAAGACACCAACCCAAACAAGAGTTAAACATTTCCTTGCATCCAAAAGCGTCACTCACAGAAACAGTGTTAGGAACTCTCCTGCTTTCACATTGTAAATGTGCAAGTGACATGTTGTCCTTCAAAAACCCAGCTTTTCCACTTGGCTTCTGTTTGCTTGCTGGAACTTGGATCTCCGCAGCTATTTTCTCCTTCAATTTTGCCACGCTTTCAGATAAAGAAAGCACTGTGATCTCAATGACATGCCCATAATCGGTGCTTGGAACAGAAACCTTGACTGTAGACGAGACCTGTAAAGGTATGACTGCAAATTAGCTTCAAGTCGGACAACAGAAAGAAAGATAAAAAGAGGCGAAGAAAAGATTACTAGATGTTGGCTCTGGCTCCTCGGGTGGAGGAAAAGGCATTTCACGCTAAGGTGGTGGTTGCACCAACCCCATTGCAGGCGGTCGAGGGTGACCATAAGGCTGGGGACCTGGAGGATAAGCAAACAGAGATCCCAGTGGAGACTGCCCAGCATACCAGACTGCATTTGCGTTGGTCTGTTTATCATCAGTGAAAGGTGTACAGGTGGTGGCATGTTCGTAGAATAGTCAACATCCTCCTTGTAAGCAAAATAGTCAAGGCCACCCACAAAAGAATGCAAATCAATCATAGCCATCTCGACTCCCTTCTCCTGCATTTCCCTGTAACGATCCAAATGAAGACGACAGAGAAATTCCTCGAGAACGGGCATCGCACAATGTGAGAATATCCCACATCTGAAAGATGGAAAGGGAACTAAGTAATATATAAGGGACATGTGCCTCTCCACTAATTGTCAATTGGCTTTTAGCTGGAAGCCCATGAAACTTAACATGGTATCAGAGCCCGAACACACGTTGCCCCAACGAACCGAAATTGGTCCGGCCCGAAGAAGGTCCGATCGATCTAACCCGAAACTGATCCTAAAGTGGGATATTGTCGAGATTAATGGCTAGACGGGCCATTATCTCGAGGGGGCGTGTGAGAATATCCCACATCTGAAAGATGTAAAGGGACCTAAGTAATATATAAGGGACATGGGCCTCTCCACTAATCGTCAATTGGCTTTTAGCTGGAAGCCCATGAAACTTAACAATATCTGCCCTGTGAGGGTTGATTTATTCGTTGTCGACGAACTCGTTATCATCACTTTCATTTAAGAACCATCGATGGATGGTTCCCTGTCCGCGATTTCGAGTCGGTGATATTAGCTCGTGGGTAGGATCATCGTCCTTGCTAGATTCTTTGTCAGCCTTGTCGGCGTCTTGTTCCAAGTTGATGATCTTCTACAGCCCATGAGGATGATCTTCAGGAGATCTCCGAGTTATCTGCTTGGTTCCATGAGGAGTAGAGGTTTTGATTAACCTTCTTGTTGATTTCCGAGGTTGATTTCGGAGGGCGGGCTTCTCTAATCCAGCAGCGATGGATCGGTTGAGCTTGTACTGCTTAGTGGGGGCGTGTAAGCAGATCGTTGAGCATGGTTTCGGAGTTATGCTCTCGAGGAGGAGAATTGTTAGTTTTCTCCTGCATCGTTCGGTGGAGTTTGCATGGTTGAACGTTCTAGATGGCCTCTGTTCCGGATGCTTCTGCTGGATTGTGGAGTCACCAAAGATCCGTCCGGGTTGAACTGCTGGGTTTTCTGTTCTTCTTCTGCCATGTTCGTCGTGGGTTACAAGAGGTTCTTCGTGTGGAGCAGTCGATGAACTCCACACAGTCGGCACCAATTTGTGTGTACTGAAATTCACACAATCAAAACTTGTATACGAAACCTTTAAGGGATCGTCGAATGTCTTATTGTACGAATCTTTTGAGAACATGAAAGTAAGACAAAGTAAGAACAGAAAAACAATGAATGGAAGACGGAAAATTATAGACATAAACGAGATTTTATTGTTAGAGCTCTCTAGGGTTCGAGAGGTTAAAAGATTTCAAGATACATTATGAGTTGTGACTAGCAAAGTATTTATATGCTCAGCTAAACCGTCCAAGGTCGTAGGGCTTTTCATGGGCCACCTTCCATTTCTTCGCATACAGATTCTTTGATAGTTTCATTTTCTCCGATGTGAATGTAAAAACTTCCATTTCTCCGATAATCCTTCGGAAACTTCCCTTTTCGTCGTAAAACAGAGAAAGACTTCCTTTTTCCGCAGATACATCATTAATCTTCACGAATCTTCTAGTATGATCTATTGAAAGGCTTGGCTCGAATATCGGCTCATGATGGAATATCAGATCGTTTAGCTTGTCGAGAGTGTATTTGGACATGTAGGTCGCATTTCGTGATAGTGCGAGTTTAAGTTGCTTCGTGGATTGCATGTTCTCGTTGGAACTAGGATGCTTGGCTTGATTGAATCCACGAAAGAGTATTGACATGATGATCGAAGTTGTCCCGCGACCTACGACATGTGCATGGGTCGTGAAAACCGACATGGTTACGTTACGTTCGCGTCCCAAACAGATGCGCTCGGGTTCGCGACCCAAACAGATGCGCTCGGGTTGCGGGAAGTGGGTAAGGTCAGGTCGCGGGATGATCGCATGAGGAGAAGATGCAACCCAAGGTACTCGACCGGGTCGCGGGATTGTTTGAGGAGAGAAGCGGCGACTCGGAGCTTATATGTGGGTCGCGGGAGCCATCTCCGTGGGCGAGTGGCGAGCTGTGCATGGTCTTAGGTCGCGGAACATGTTTAAGGGAAGATACGGCGATCTGGACGTGCACATGGGTCGCGTGTCGTACTTGTGCAACTAAGTCGCGACCTGTGTGACTAAGTCGCGACCTATGCGACTCTTCTGGGTCGCATGTCGTACTTGTGCGACTAAGTCGCGACCTATACGACTCTTCTGGGTTGCGGGTCGTACTCGGTGCGACTAAGTCGCAACATGTCTGACTCTTCTTGGTCGTGGGTCGTACTTGTGCGACTAAGTCGCGACCTGTGCGACTCTCTGGTTCGCGGGTTGTACTTTGCAACTTTCTGGGTCGCGTGTTGTACTTGGTAAAACTAAGTCGCGACCTGTGGGTCGCATGTCACACCTGGTACGACTAAGTCGCACTCACGAGTCGTAGATAGTATTTCATTTAGTCATTTTCATACTACCAATCTTAGGGGCTGAAATCCAACCCCAACAAATGTCAACTGATGTATGAAATTGTTCGTTCTCACGTTACTTTAATATTAAAGGTCTAACTTCTTAACCATAACTATGAATGATTTGATTCAACTTACATATGAACAATAAGACTCGTGGATATCTTGTTTGGAAATTTTTTTTTCATGAAGAATAGTGAGGCTCGTACTTCTTATTTAAGAATGTTGTGTTTGTGTAGGATGGTGAGGGAACTAGCTTTTTGGACCATTATGCCTTAAAATCCTAACAAAAATTTGTAAACTGAAAGATAAGCATTTTATAGTGAAATCATACCGGTTCGTAATCTACATGATACAACTTCGCCCAAAGACTTTTAATTCATACTACCAACACAATCTTTGCAGTCAAGTCTATTAGAATCTCAAATATGTGAAAACCCCAATTTCACAAAATGTTGACTCTGTACATTCATCAAGTAATGCATGAACCTTGTTATCAAAGACTATTCTTCAGGGTAAACGACGCTAGGTGTGTACTGTAAGGAGGCTAATTTTTGTGGTGGAGCTTAAGAGTATTTAGGATTACTATATTCTCCAAGAGATGTGAGATATTATGCCATATAACAAGAGAGAATGGATAACCACTTTCTTCTAGACTTCTTCTTATTCCTCCCCCACAATTAAATTCTTATAAGGATTTAAAATCTCCAAAAAGCATCTCATACTTCTTTAGTGACTCCTGCTCTTCTTATAATGATCTCTAGCTTCCCTTGGGTCTTTTTGTAACATGAGAGTATAAAAATTTAGATTTGGTTCATTTACCTTGATTTTTCAACTTTTTCATTTTTGAAGGAGGGAACCAATCTTTCACAACATGATTCTCGAAAGATACGAATTTTATCTTACAATTCTGATTAATTTCCAAGGAAAACCCATATTTGAATTCCACCATGCATATAATACTAATATGTGCTAATGTAAATCCTTTGCAAGTGACTAAAAAGCTACATCGGTCTCTTCTCTCCGAAACTTTTGTACACATATATGAAAAGAAAATAGAATGTATGAGGTTCCAAGGAGAATTGGTTTATGGGTGTAGTACCAATATGAAGACTTTTTTGGTTGGGCCTAGATCATAAATCTAAACCATGTAAATGGTTCATAATTAAATAGTGGTATTTTAAAACATTTTACATTAAGTAATGGATATATACGTTTAACTGGTAGATCTGACAAGTTTAATGATAGAGAAGAGAGCTAATAGGGATTTGGATGATCAATATGCTTATGTGAATCTTTTATTGCATCCTTCCACCGCCTTTTATGTTAGATGGATAAGTAATTTTTTCATAGGGTCTTACATAGTTCGTTTTTTTAAGACTAACATTTTGTGGGGATGCAAAATTCTAGACTTCGACTATTTAGATTGAAGATTAGGTGGATATGAGTTATATTCTTGGTTGTGTTTTTTTGTTATTGTCAATCATAGGTTTTTGGGGTGGGTCTAGCTCCGCCTTTTATGTTAGATGGATAAGTAATTTTTTCATAGGGTCTTAGATAGTTCGTTTTTTTAAGACTAACATTTTGTGGGGATGCAAAATTCTAGACTTCGACTATTTAGATTGAAGATTAGGTGGATAGGAGTTATATTCTTGGTTGTGTTTTTTTGTTATTGTCAATCATAGGTTTTTGGGGTGGGTCTAGCTCCGCCTTTTATGTTAGATGGATAAGTAATTTTTTCANTCTGGTTTTGCTTTCCCTTAAAATTTATTTCCCATATCATTTTTTTGAGCGCTCAATCCAGTTGATCTGGCTTTGTATTCGGTATATCCGAGTTTGTATTTTTAATGATTATCAATCAAAGAAAGCAAATTCAATGAAAATAAAAATATATGATTAATTATGAGAGTGATGGGTATATTGATTATACATATGGGTAAATGTTGTTTGGATAAAATGGTAATTATCCATCATCAGATTGTTCTAATATTTTACTAGTAAAAATGTTGGTTTCACCGACCTTAATCTCCCTATAAATAGATGTGTTGTGATTGTAAAGGGTGAAGATTTTCTATGATATAAAAAGACAACACGTCCTTTTCTTGTTTAGCATATGGATTCTCACATAACATAATATAACAACTTATAACACGTTATCAGCTCGAATAAGCTTCCGTTTCCAATAAACAACCGAGTATCCATCCGATCATAGCATTTAAGGTATAGTGAAGGTAATATTTAAAATTACGTTTATTTATTTATTCATCCCTCTATATATTAAAAGAGAAGTCACTTAAGTGAAAAATCCTACGTGTACCAATAGGATTAATCTACTTGTGACATGGAAGCTTATGTCATATGCCTAAATAATACACTCACCATTAAAATATATTTCTTCATCCTTTATCGTTTTTCCTCGTTCTTCAAAGAAATCTTTTGAGAAATCTTCGATGGCTTACTAATGAATTCCTGAAACTGTTTGAGGTTGATTGTTAAGCCAATCGACTTTCCGTTAGTTTTTGTACAATATCATCTTTCCAATTTTGTTGTTTGATGAAAAATCAAAATTACATGTAAATCCTTGATTTCAATGTTTTTAATGGGAATCTGAGTTCAGCATGAATGATATCAAAAATTACTTTTGAAGATGGTTTTCAAACATTTAATCGCATCTCATTATTCTGAATCTCATGTCTGTGTTTCTCTTTTTCATATGTCGTAAGTTTAATATTTGTTAGACAAGCGGGCAACCTTTTCTCCGTATGTTATAAATAATGTTTTCGATTGTTTTATGTTGATTCTGTCTTTACTATAGATTATACGGTGTTACAGTGTTGAATTTGTAGTCAGATGTGGAATTTTGGATTGTTGCAGTATTTGTGTAATTACATTTTGTCAAAAGTATGTATTTGAGTTCTATATTTTCTCACTTTGTCTTACATCCGATCAAATAGCATCAAGAAAAAGTTGGGGAAAAGGTATGTATTTTCTCACCTATTCTTTTGTTAGATTAATCATCATGAGTCTATTGTTTTGAATATGAAAGGTTATGTTCTCTTTTTCAGTGTGAAAGGTTATCTCCAACTTTAGTGATTAAGATAGTGCCACATTGATCTGTTCTAATGTCTCTGTTTTTGTTTACCAGGTTCGGTTTAAGCCAATTATGTCTCTGTTTTGGTCTTGCAGGTAGACTGGATTTTACGATGGATTCTAGCTCTGTCCAAAACCACATTTCATAATGCGGTCTTTTCATTCATGTACCAGGTAGGATGTATGAAAGGTAACATGCAATTAAACCGATCATTGGTTTTTTTGTGGTTATGAAATGTGAAAATTTTCAAAACATATGAGTTTTGGAATGTAGATTTCGTTTTTGATTGGGCTTTATTGTAAGAATATGTTCAAATTACCTATATTTAAGGTAATCACATCATATCTTTAAGTTACCAAAATATCGATAATTATTCAATGAGAAAGGTATCAGTCGCCTATATATACGTAGTTATCTTTGTCATAACATAGGTGAGATTTAGCATTTGCGATGACCATCAACAAAAGTCAAGGTCATTCACTAGAAATTGTAGGTATATACCTACCTAGATCTGTTTTCTCTCATGGACAGTTATACGTGGTCCTAAGAGTGACGTCTAGATCAGGACTCAAAATCCTCATTACCGACGAAGGAAAGATCGCACAAAAAGTACGACAAATGTGGTCTACACTGAAGTTTTCAAAAGCTTCGTTAGGTTCCCTTATGTTACAGATTACCCTTTTTTTTTTTTTTTTGCTTATTTACAATACATTACACAATTGATAGACAGTTTTTTATTCTATATTTTCATCATTTCCTCCCTTACATGGCAAAAAAGAAATACACTTAATCAAAATATCACTGCCTGCACCCAAGTTTATTATATAAAGGTTATACCTTTTTATGATCATATCGTAGGCTCTGCCTCGTCAGATCATTATAATTAATGTCGTGAAGAAATTTATTAAAAAGTTCCCAAAGAACTATATTGAAACAAAAATATATAAAATAAAAAAGTCCAAAAGACATAAGAACGTTCCAAAAGAACTGTATAATAAATATTGTCAAGAAGACAAATCATTTATTTTGTTGCTCCGTTAATTTATGATTACTACCATAATTATATACTAATTTAATTCATGTTATATTTATGAATATAATATTTAAATTGGTTATTAAATTTATGATTGATTTTATGATTAAATATTCACCAACAGTCATGTAGAATTTTATATAGCTGTTGTTTTATTTTTCTATATTTCTTGTAATTACTATTCTTATGCCAACACTACCTATAGTCTTAAAACAAATTAAATAAATTTCTAATTATGATGTTTGTAATCGCTTAATGTAAATGGTTAAAATTGAAATAAATAATATCATCATACTATTTAAATTGGAAATTTTAACTCGATTAAATTTACGCTTTATTAAATTGTTGAGTTTTACAGTTATCATGTCAAACTTGGCAAAACTTGAGATGGCTTCCCATGACATTTCTGGGAATAATTATATGAGATGGGCAGTCTCAGCAAGGAGGCATTTGAAAGGAAAATGGCTCCTTGACACCATCGATAAGTCAAAAACGACTTCAGACATAGATAATGCAAACGCCACCATCTTTTTAACCCACCATATCCATGATGGTTTACAAAATGAATACATCACAAAAGAAGATCCTGCAGATCTTTGGCAAGCACTCAAAGAAAGGTTCGATCACCAGAAATACGTGATCTTACCGAAGACTATACATGAGTGGCTGAATCTCCGGTTTCAGGATTTTAAAAGTGTTGGTGAATATAATTCCGCTTTGTACGGAATTATTTCCAGGATGATGTTATGTGGAGAAACAATAAGTGATTTCGATATCATTGAAAAAAACTCTCCAAACATTTCATTATGGAAATGTGGTCCTGCAACAACAATATCGCGTAAATGGATACAATAAGTATTCCAAATTAATGCAAGTTATGTTGGTTGGAGAACAAAACAATGAAATTGTGATGTTAAACCACCAATCCTGTCCGACAGGGTCAGCCTCATTCCCAGAAGTGAATGTTGCATCATCCAATTATAATAATTACGGACGTAAACACGGTCGAGGAAATGATCGTGGTCGTGGACGAGGAGGAAATGTATGTGGATGTGGGCGAAGACAAGGAAGAAAATTCCTTCCTTATGATTCGAACAATGAAGGAAATAATAATAAAAGGTTCAAAGGGAACGAAGTTGGTCGTGCAACGAAAAAGCAATATGAGGATGCTTGCTACATATGCGGCATGAAAGGACATTGGTCCCGTATCTATCGTACGCCAAAACATTTAGCCGATCTGTATCAAAAATCTCAAAAGGAAAAGGAAACCAACTTCATCTATGGCGAATCAGGGCCTTCTTTCGATGGTCTAGATAATGATACACATCTCGATGTTTCAGATTACATAGTTGATCCTGAAGCCATCAACAATAGTCAAAACGAGTAAAACTTCCTGAAGAAATTTCTATGACATGATAATTATTTGTATCTTTATGAAGAAGAAATTAAGAACTAGAAAACATAATGTTTATTTTGTATTTTGTGTGTTTTGTTATGTTGTATGTTTTGTTGTAAAATAGTTTTTATTGTAATATAAACCTTTTTTTCTTATATTAACGCATCTTTAATGAATGTTTATAAATTCAGAAAATGTCAAAATTTGAGAACAAGGATGGAGATATATGTCTGACAAACAGTGCATACAACGCATACAATACTTAAAGATTATTATGGGCTATGGCAGAGCCAATTATTCAATGTCAAGGGGAACAATGATGCATTATATTCTTCCCCTAAATCTTACAAAAATTTGCTAAGCTTAAAAGATATATGCAGAAACTGGTATCACATAGAAACTATGAATGAAAATGGCAATGAATATCTTTGCATTACTGTTAGTCCGGAGAGGAAATGTATATTAGAAAATCTAACAGCTTTATCCTCCGGAATATATTCGATAGAGATATATATGGCTGAATCATATGTTATTGTAAACCCGAAGTTTACAAGTACGTTTAAAGTCCAGCATGAATGTTTAGGGCACCCCGGTTCAGTCATGATGCAAAAATTTGTGGAAAATTCAAATGACCATCCATTGAAAAATCAAAAGTTTTCTCAATTGAGAGAATTTTCATGTAATGCTTGTTCTCAAGGAAAGCTAATAACTCGGCCGTCACCAGCGAAAATTGGGATTGAATCTCCAGCATTCCTTAGAGAGAATACATGGTGATATATGTGGGTCTATTCACCCACAGTGCGGGCCATTTCAATATTTTATGGTATTAATTGACGCATCCAGCAGATGGTCACATGTATGTCTATTGACTACACCAAATACGGCTTTCGCAAAATTCATTGCCCAAATAATCAGGTTGAGAGCACAATTCCCTGATTACACAATAAAGAAAGGAAGACTTGCTAATGCTGGTTGATATGTTGCATTTTTAGACTGTTTTCATGGTTGTTTTACATTCATTTATTATAGTTTTTTTCCCCATTTGTTGATAGTTTGCCTTGCATTTAGCTACATTTTGCATTTTGGCTTGCATGTAGTACTTAGACTTGCATTATTGCATTTGCATAGCATATTTGCATGATTTAGGTACTTCTTGAGCTATTTGGGCATGATGGGACTTGGACGAGCTGCATGGAGGATCAAGAGATGAGCAAACAAGCAAAGGATCAAGCAAAGAGTGAAGAGAAGGCAAAGTTTGAAGAGTATGCTCCTGGCATCGGGTGCCACCCGATGTGGACACCCGATGCCGGATGCATTTTGGTGTAAAAACCACCATGTCTCTGTGTCACTGGCATCGGGTGCCACCCGATGTAGTCACCCGATGCCANCACAACACCATGTCCCTGTGTCACTAGCATCGGGTGCCACCCGATGTGGCCACTCGAAGCCAGACACACTCCTTTGCTTCCCCAGATTTATTTTGTTGGTTTTCGTTAATTTTGTTGACTTTTCCGGGTTTTGCCTATAAATACTCTTTTT
>OVAP01002431.1:358-19458 GCA_900406295.1 Aurinia saxatilis
AAAAAAAATTGTTTTTGATTTTCTGATTTTCGATCAAGTTATGTAATTAAAATATCTACCTTGCGCGTCATATAGTCATAAAAGAACATCACACCAGTTTTGAATGATGTTAATCTCTATTTCTTGGAGATTTACCTTCCAGTTGAATTCACACAATGGTTTTTTTCTCACAACAAAACGTATAAACACTATTATTTTTTTAATTTCTTATATACCTTATCAGTTTTATACTGAATAATAATATCAATCAAATTATTAAACCCTATGGAATGTTAGCTAAGTATATATTTACCATTTGAACAATCTAATAAATCGGGTTAAGCAATGACTTTGTAAAAGAATGATATCTTTGTATTTATTTATATATCTATATATATATATATATATAATTACTTTTTAAAATTAATTTCATTGAATCGGCTTTTAGTTGTTTATTGCTGTTGTCTGCCTAGCTATTGGTTTGGTGACACTCTTGTAAGGCTGTACGACACACGGTTCTTTGTTCCAACAAAATCTTGTGCAAAAACAAAAAAATTTACTTTCAGTGAACAAAAAAGGGTTTTTAAATCACGGCAATGATACATCACCAACTTATTTAAAAAAAAATCAATAATTCATTTAAATTATTTCTTATGCTTTTTAATTCATATAATTCATTTTGCTAAAAAAAATATATTTCTTATTCTTTTTATATTATGAAAGTATGGTGTAAAGAAATTTTGTTTATTCACCAATCTATAAGTTCTACTAATCTTATGCTTTTCATATATTTTATAAAGAAGATCTATACTAATGAATATATCTTATTTATCAATTATTTAACATGCTAGAGAAATAGAGGGTGTGTTCAACTAAAATGTTTTTTTTAGTAAGTATGCTTTAGAAAATGCATTCTAACACTAGCTAGTTGAGTTGGGCTAGTTTTCCTGATTGTAAATAAAAAAAAATAAAGCAAAAAAGAAAATAAAGCACATAGCAAGTGGGTGTGTATATAGTTATTTGCACATAAATATGAATATGCATTTGTATACATACATTTCACTTATCTCTATCACATTACCCTAAATGGCTTCATAAAGATGGAGTTCAAAGACTACACATCACATGCTACTCTCCCTCTTCTTTTGGCATAACCCTTACTCCATTTACACATTGTGCTCCTCAATAATTCAACGTACTATTAAAATAATAATTATAAATAAATTTAATTAAAAAATCGACACGACATTTTCCTTCCACATAAACTATATTTCATTTTAGTAAAAGTAAGAAACATTATAATTTCCTTTTTTCAATCAACTTATCTTAAATTATTAGTCATCTATAAAAGAAAATCATCCAAGTATAAACAAATAACTAGATTCTAACTCTGGATCTTGACTTTAATTAGACCATGAGTTTTTTTGTTTTCTTTACTAACAAACATTTTTCTTTGGAGTAATGTATAAATTAGACTTAGGGCAGGAACGAAAACATGGTTTTAATTCGAGTAGGTAGAACGGATCAAACCGCTTTCATTATTCATTTTCCCGTTCAAATTTTTTTTGTTTAAAGGTGGGTAAAAAGCGGTTCAAAGAAGGACATATTATATTCTCATTCACGTAAATTTTGACTAATTGTGTCCGTTCGATATACTTGATTCGTATTTTATCGGCCCAATTCCGCCCATTCAAAGCTTTAGTTTATCAAAGGTCCAATTGGTAAAGGTAAATGATAATTATGAAGATGAAAAAAGTCAAAAGAGAGGATGTAAAGAGAAAGAGGGAGAGAGAGTTTAAAGTAGTTGGAGAGATGCATGAGAGAAAAAAGTCTGGTTACCTTCTAATTGAGTCAGAAGCATTACACTTAAATAACTTTCCAAATTAAGCCTTACGTCTTGTCCGGCCTCATAAAGTACGGTTCATCTCCCTATTTCTCCCCTAAAAAACCCTAAAACCCCTATTTTATCTAATTTAATTTATCTGTTTTCTTTTCTTTATATATGTCAATATCACAACAAGTAAACATCATCAACTTCAAATCTCACTAACACATATATAGTAACTTAATTCTCTTCCATTCACTAACAAATCTGAGTAATTTTCTTCTTGTTTTTTACATTCTTCCATTCTCTACTAACTAATATTCAATTTAGCCAAATAGATCACTTCACAAAAAGCCATTAATTTCATATACAAAAAATCATTTAAATCATTTTAGATTAAAATTCAATTGTTTATCTTTTGGTTGGTATTAAGAATTCATGTACTATATACCATCATAAAATAATATTGAATATATATCAAATTTACAATAGTTGGTATATATATGTGTGTAAAGACAATTTCTGAGTTTAGTGAAACAAGTTTTCCTACAAAACGTCACCAAAATCTTATACACAAATTTTTTCACAAAAGAAAATGGAATAGAGCTGATAAAATTTTCCTCTTTTAAAAGATCAAGATATAGTAAAAACAAGAAGGTCAAATTAAAAAAAAAAAAAAGGAAGAAGAAATTGTACTGTGTGAAATTTACCCAAAGATTTTAGTGCCTCAACTTTCACATGAAAAGCAAAGACAAGTAATGGTAAGTAGAGTCTGCATCTCATGAGTGATTGCCCAACTTGAACCTTTGTGCAAGACCACACAAGAAAACTATCCACCAATATTTTCTCCATTTGCAAGAAAATAAAAAAACTCAACAGTTTCTCAATTTGGGTTGTCCTTAATAAGTATTATATTTATGAAAAGTCTTGATGTATGGTGGGTGTTATTTATGGTAATTACTCTTCTTTTTATTAGTTAATAATTATAATATTTTTCATGTGATTTCAAAAGCTGCTATACTCATCCTTTGTAGCAAATGAAACTTTAGATTGCTCAATGTCAACCTTTTTTAGTTTCACATGTCAAAATTTACTGAAAATAAAAATCACTAAATATAAACAAATATTAACCAAATACATAACTTTACTCAGAATTTCATGACATATGTATGTACATCTTTATGTAGTCAAGAAGAAACACAAACTTATCTATTAAATTTGATGCATAAAAACTATGCTTTAGTGAGTAAGGAAACCAATAATCAAACACAAATTGACAAGACACTATATGGATGTAATAAGTGGGAAAATAAAAGTTTTTTTTTCAAGAGAAAAACATTATTCCATTATAAATGTATATACCCATCTCTTCACACCAGCACAAACCTTACCTTCCATTTTCTGCAACTTCTCCAAATCTCATACTTTCCAGAAAATCAAATTTCCCAAGAAAAATAAAACTTTCCTCTTTGTTCTTCTTCATCACCCCCCAACAGGTCAGTCTCTAATATTTTTCTTGTTCCCCAATCCTTTCAAACATTATCTTCTTCATTATCATACTTTGCTTCACTTCTTTTGGTTCTTTATTTACCAAATCCATGTTCTTCTTCTTTTTTTCTCTTGATTCTTTATATATCTTTTTAGACATAAACAAGATTCCAAAAAAGAAAATTTCTGATCTTCTTTAAATCAAAACTCCAAAAAGATTTAGTTTTTGTTTAAAATGAAAACTCATGATCTACTCTTGTTAGATGAATATGTATATGTAAGATCAAGAAAACGTTTTTTGCAACTTTCTTTTCTTGTGTCGGTAAGAAACTAGAGTTTAAATCTTTGTAATTCATTTTGATCTCAAGTATAATTCAAATCTTGAATCTTTTCAAGAAAATCTTGAACTTTTGGATTCTTGTAATTCTGATTCAAATCTTGAAATTTTTATCAAGAAAATCTTGAACTTTGATACTATTTGTGGTTTCTTGTAATATATTCTTGAGCAGCAAAAACGGCGTACCAAGCGGAGCTAGGAGGAGATTCCTCTCCCTCGAGGAAATCAGGGAGAGGAAAGATCGAAATCAAACGGATCGAAAACACAACAAATCGTCAAGTTACTTTCTGCAAACGTAGAAATGGTCTACTCAAGAAAGCTTACGAGCTCTCTGTCCTTTGTGATGCTGAAGTTGCTCTCATCGTTTTCTCTAGCCGTGGTCGTCTCTATGAGTACTCAAACAACAGGTTCTTCCCTTCTTCTCTACTCTCTGTTCTTATTGAGTACTTTAAATTTTGAAGTTTGATTACTTTAGGGTTTCTTGATTTGCTAGTCTAGATCTTGAATCTTTATCATAGAACTTCGATCTTGTATTTTAGATTTGATTCCTACTTTTTCTTGAAATTCCATATATTTTTATATAAATAAATAAACATTTTTAAGCATCTTTGTTGTTAGTATATATGTTTTTTGATATTGTTTTGGTATATATATGTTACTCTTAATTACTTTATGAATTATTGCTAATCTTTCTAGATCTGTGTTGTTCATGGGTTTCTTTTCTTTTAGACTGAAGTTTTTTTAGCTATATATATTAAGTGAGGTAAAAGAGTACAAAATTATGGAGATCTGAGTGAGAGTTAGATAATAAATGAAAAGAAAAATAAGAAACAATCAGAGTTTTGGATTCAGTTTTTTGTGAAACTAAGATTCACTTTGTTGGGGTTTCTTTCTTTACTCATTTCTGTTATAATAATATAAAATCTTATAACTTTCTATTTTCTCTACTAACAAGTACTTGAGGATTTAGATGTATTTATAGATCTGGTGTTGTAATAGGTAAAAAAAAAAAAAAAAATCTTGTGTATTTTTATGACTATAAAAGTAAGTTTTGGGGAAACAAAATTGAGAAAGAGAGTATTGTATGAGGTCATGTTATCTTGTGTTTTATTGTGATCATACATCCTCCATTGTTGTTAATGTCTGTGTCTCTCTTTCTTTTCTCTTCTTTCTCTTACTTTCCTTTCTCATATCTCTCATGAATTATATAATATTATATCATATCATATATTTGATGGAACAACATGTGATTGTAAGTGTGAGTAAATAAGGTGAAAAATGGAGTTTTGAAAGTTTGAGAATTTTTTTCACTTATTGGGTGATAGACATAATGTAAAGTACATGTAGGACAATATGGTTTTTGTCTTGGTGAATGTAAAATTTGAATTTATTGTTTAGTTTTGGAATTATATACATATGAGGTATGATTAGTTAGAAGTGGTTATAGCCAAAAGAAAATCAATTAAAAAGTTTCAAGATTTTTGTTTTTCCCTTTGAGTAACAAATAAAGTTAGGGTTTTTAGTAATCTCTGAACTAAACATAAAGAAAATAAATTTCAACCATAAAAGGATGTGTAATTCAATAGGAGTTTCAAGATGTGTACTAATTAAACAAGAAGACAATTAATTAGGGGATAATAATCTCATGGGGTCTCTTTTATTCCTTAAAATTACCCTTTTAAAATTAAATATTAAACAAAACCAATTTTGGAATTACATTACTCAAACTGGTAATCTCTACTTCCATACGTAATTACCTTTATTTATTAGAATCCCACGTGAGTTCGCTTCTCTTCATTGATCCAAACATAAAACATGTCAAAACTAAATGATTTATTTAAAAAAAAAAATCTCTTACTTGTTTACAGTTGTCAACTTATGTCCTGAAATATATAATTCTCATGTCCCAAAAAAGAAAAAAAGCTAACAAACATTTCAAATCTACCAATCAAAATTAATCTTTATTCACCTAATTAATAATTACTTTTTAAGTTTTTATACATATATCCAGTGAGCACTAAACGTATTAAGTTTCGTCTCTTTTTTTTTTTTCCTTTTTACAATTTTTTATTTTTTGTAAGATTGGGTTTGGTCTCTATAAGATTTGTTGTCTTTGTTATAGAATCTTTGATAACGTCATCACTCAGATATTATTTCTTTTATTTACCATTTTTATTTATTTTTCATAAAGTTGTTTTCTTTTTTTTGTTAGTTTCAGTTCTTGACTTCTGACAAGAAGGTTTATGTCATAATGAATTTAATTTGGCTCATATTACTACTTTTGACCATCATATATTAGATTTTACATTTGGTCAATACCCAATCTATTCCCAAAACATAAAATAAAGTTTCAATTCATATTATATCTACATATACACACATAGAGACAAATATTATTGAAGTAACAAAGATTAAATGATAGATTTGGTATAGAAGTAGAGCATTGGAGTTGCTTCAACATCTTTGGTGTTGATACATTTATGCAAGATTTTGAATTTTATTTTTGTTTTTATCTAGAGAGAGAAAGTTAGGGCTTTATGGGCAGAGAGAGAGTGAGAGGAAAGTGATAATGAACGGTCATGATCTATCCAACGATGGTTCAGACATCAAAGTCTATAATATGTCATCGTACTTAAACTACTTATATACGTATAATGTATATGTATATGTTCTATTTGTATACAGAAAACTCAGAGAAAGTATAAAAGGTTGAAATAGTAAAATTTAATAATATTCCAAATAAGGAAAGTATGGAACGTTGTGATGTTACTCGGACAAGTCAGTTTTGGTTACATCACATTGATTTAAAACTACTAATCCAATGGTTTATAGATTATAAAACTATCTAATATCTGTTGGATTTAACAATGTGTTAATGGGTTTTCGACACGTGTCAGTATGTCTGAAAACCCTAGAGACATGTTCAGACCAATCATGTTGCCAGCTTGGCAGTTTGCAGCCAATCAGATAGCTCTGATAAATTTTAAGGTTTCAGAAGGGTTTTTATTATTTATTAAAATGATTCTTTATTTGTTACAACTTTGAGGAATATTTTTTATTAACCTGCTTAATTGTATTCTTTTCACGTCATATGTCACTCGTTCTGACTCACAAAAGAAACTAAGATGTTTGCTTTTAAGGTTTCGTATTAGAGTCACTTACCTAAGCTAGTGGTTGATTTGACCCTGATAATTATGATTTTTTTTTTATCCTTCTAAATACTGATTTTTTACTTTAATGATACTTCTAATTAACTTGTTAATCCCTATCTTAATAATTTTCTTGCAGTGTAAAAGGGACAATTGAGAGGTACAAGAAGGCAATATCGGATAATTCTAACACTGGTTCGGTCGCAGAAATTAATGCGCAGGTACATATATTAACATGAATGATTATATGAGAATAAACACTGAATTACGTTTTTTAATTAATGTGAAATTGTGTATATACTATTATTTCATTCTTTGTATTCCTTTTTTTTAGTATTATCAGCAAGAATCGGCCAAATTGCGTCAACAAATTATCAGCATACAAAACTCCAACAGGTTAATGTTATATAAGTGACTTGAATTTTTTTTATTATTATAAATTACCTGTTAATAAAAGCTATTTGATATATTTAATTTTTTTTTTGATAAATGAATTAGGCAATTGATGGGTGAGACAATTGGGTCAATGTCACCTAAAGAGCTTAGGAATTTGGAAGGCAGATTAGAGAGAGGTATTACTCGAATCCGATCCAAGAAGGTAATTATATATATATTTTTATAAAAGCTTCATGTTAATTATATCAAATTGATTCCTATAATTTTTAAAAAGTTTCTATGCCTTTTTGGTAAGATAATTTTATCTTGTTGTTTTTGTAGAATGAGCTTTTATTCTCCGAAATCGACTACATGCAAAAGAGAGTA
This sequence comes from Aurinia saxatilis, assembly GCA_900406295.1. Lineage (NCBI taxonomy): Eukaryota > Viridiplantae > Streptophyta > Magnoliopsida > Brassicales > Brassicaceae > Aurinia > Aurinia saxatilis. The sequence goes on from OVAP01002431.1 coordinate 7,899, forward strand.
AGAAATCAATCCAATTTGATTTTTTTTGCTGTTGTTAATTTTGTATTTTTGATTATTTTGCTCATTTGTAATAAAATGTTTTTGCAGGAAGTTGAATTGCACAATGATAACCAGCATCTTCGTGCTAAGGTAGTTTTAACACTCTATGATTGTTACATCAAAAAGTTATTAAAGTGTTGGAATACAAAAGTATTTATGATAATGTTTTATGATTGTAATGTTGTATAGATAGCTGAAAATGAGAGGAACAATCCGGGTATGAATCTGATGCCAGGAGGATCTAACTTCGAGCAGCTTATGCCACCACCTCAACCGCAATCTCAACACTTCGATTCGCGGAATTATTTCCAAGTCGCGGCATTGCAACCTAACAATCACCATTACTCATCTGTCGGTCGCCTAGACCAAACCGCTCTTCAGTTAGTGTAAGATAACAAATCTTTCTAATCTTATAAGGTTGAATTTTTTTTTTTTTTGAAACTTTCAACATTAATTTGATGAACCTTTTAATTGTTATATTTTCATGTATTGCAGGTAATATTTGGCTGAAGCAAAATGGAGAATGAATAAAAATCCAGAAGTGGGTTGAGCAGTATAAAGCTAATATGCATGTTATTATATATATATATATGTAATGTTATATATTTATTTCAAGAATGTTGTGTTGATGATTTCTACACTTTGAACTTATGTTGATGTGAAATTAATATCTACAGACATCTCATTAGTGTGGTTAATTTGTTTGAACTTGAAGACATCTATGTGTATAAGTGTATTATTAGCTCCATTCTTGTGTTTTAGCAAATCTTGCTTCTTCTTATTCTCCTTGTGAATTTTGAATCTAACACTATGTTTCCGATCTTGACAAAACAAACACTATTACCAAATTATGTATTACACATATGTTTGAAAACTGTGTCAAAGATCAACACATTGGATGAAATAAAGGTTTTAATCATACGTGAAAAGCAACTTCATGCAAAACGATCAAATCTCTCTCCCTTTCTCTCTGGTTAGAGCATAGCAAGTTGTTGAATGTCATAAGGATGAGCATCAGAACCAGATGCTCTCTTAAAAGATCGACTACCGATCACGATATTCGCTGCTTCTCCTGGATGAAACGCGTCCCAAAACACAAACTCGTCTCTATTTAGACATGGAGCTTGACCCGGAAGACAAGTTAGCTGTCCATTGTTCCTCCCAACTCCACAACATCCGGTGTTCGTCACCCTAAACCCTGAATCATAAACAAGAAGCCCGCACAAAACTATCAACCAAACCTTTAAGGTATATTCAGTTCGATTGTTTTTTGGTTTACGAAGTGACTCTTACCATAGCGAGAAGGATTAGCTACCATGTCTTGGAAAATACCATAAGCATTAATGTAAGTAAATTTAGCATCTGGTGTGTTTTGGTTGAAACGATCAACTAGAGACACAAGCTTGCTATTAAAGATTCGATTTGCAGAATTGATCCTTTCGTCACACGTTGTTCCATCTCTACTGTTTTGAGCCAGCTCATTTGGACTGCATCCTATTGCACCAATACCAACTAATGCAAACTTCCTTGCTCCATTGTTATACAATATCTACTCCACACAAAAACAAGGACATATCAACCCTCTAAATGAGTCAGAGACACAAGAAACAAGTGAAACAGAGGATTACAAACAGAGGATATGCTAGTAAATGAACGGACCCGAAGTTGCTGAGTGTATCGGTTTATGAGGTCATTAGCATAGGAATCTGGAGAGCATTGGTTCCCGGTGGAGTAAAAGGCAGGCATGAAGTAGTTATTGAGATAATCGTTACTGCCTAGCCCGATCGAGTAAATGCATTTGCTAAGGTAATTAGCAGCTTCATTCTCGTCTCCGAGTATGTTCACAACTTCTGACACAGTGTTTATATGATTAGCTACTTGCCCTGAAAATGTTATTCTACCTCCCTGAAACCAAAAAACAGAAAGAGAATTAAGTTTCCTGATATAGAAACTTCAAGTCTAAATGATTAGTATCAACACAAAAAATGGATAAATTACCAATTGACGACCAGTTTCTTCTCGTATTCCGGCAGCTGCAGAAGCGTAGTTTACACCTCGTAGAATGTCTTCTCCTCTTGCTTGGGAATACGGAGTAATGTAGTCATCGAAACCAAGAAGCTCGGCTTTAAAGATTTCAGGCGAAAAAAAGTTTGTTTAGTTACATTTTTTGGACTAAAGAAAAGCATAACATAAGAAGGGTGTTTTCAAAAGATTACTGATGACATCTACGGTGGTTTTTCCGTTGCTGAATCGGCCGGTTGGACCAAACGGGAAGTCGATACCGTAAGGGAAGTAATCAGCTCTAGCTAAAGATGAAAGCTGATTGTTGTTTCCACTATCAACCAAAGAATCACCAAATATGAAGTAACATGGTGCTATTGGTTCACTTATAGCTATGTTCATAGCCATAGCTACCATCATAATTATCATCATCTTCTTCATTACACAAACTCTTGCCATCTCTCTCAAAACTCTTGTCTGATAAGAGAGAGAGGGAGGGATTGGTTTTGAGAACGTGAAGAATGTAATTAGCTCTATATAATATAGGTCAGAAGAATATGGAGGGAATGACACTTTGACGGTTGAAGAAACATTAAATGTAACACCGTGATAATGTTTATGTGTAGGTATGTAAAGTAAGCAATACAAGTATGGATCTGTAGACAGAAAGTTAATAATAGTATGCTTTGTCTGTATTTAAACCAACTAGTATGTAATATGGCAATTCTGTTATTATAGTTATACCAACAAAAAAGTTCATGAATGAACATCGAAGATGGGATTGTAAGATTGTTAATGGCTTATTTAAAGGACTAGAAATTCAAGATTTGAGATTTGAAACCAAGATTGCGATAAGGACAACGACTTAGTAACTTGTTACATTGCTAAGCTTGTTTTGCTATTGTGCCAAGAGATGAGACAGTGGTTTTGGTGTTGTGATAGTTGGCATGAGGGCCACTTGCTTTTTGATCATGTGTCTTGTGTCCTGATATTATGGCAATGAAACAGCTAAAGATGGATTGTTGTTCGGCTCGAATCGAAGGTGAAGAATGATGTTGAGGTATGGATGGATGTAAGTATTAAAGGAGGTAGATGGAAGAAACATTTAATGACAAGAGGAAGAGACACCAAGTGATGATGATCATCAACATGATTGACATAAAGTGGTAGTTGTAGTTCATAAATTCTGTCTTTGTTCATGCTTCTTGTTCTTCATAAGTAAGAAAATAATCACTGTTTGGGACCAAATTGTGAAGCAAGTTGTCTTAAAAGATTCAACCTTACTATTCTAAGTAGCCACCAAAAGCATGGTAAGTAATGAAGATAGAGAGTGGACCAATAAAAAAAAAATATAAATGCAAATTGTTGTGTGATAATGTGACTTTGAGGTTTGAAGCATGATCTTGTGGGGTTTTGTGACAGCAAATAGTTAAAAGCAGCCATTGCTGAATTCTTTATCAAAATAAAGAAACCTTTCAACAGAAAACATAAAAAAATGATCAAATCTACACAACCAAGTACCAACCACATGCAAGAATTTATGAACATTACAAAGTATGATTGTTGTCATTGAACACTACTATTTATTTGCTTTATCAAGAAGACGAGATAACTTTACTGATGGATTCTAAGTTTAAAGATTACTATAATCAAGCGTAACATTTACATATACGTGTGTGTTAGTTATGGAGAAGGAAATCAATCTTCTTCAGATGAATATCTTTTGACTTTAACCCTTTCACCATTGAAGTAGATGTATTTATATTCAGAGAGGTACCTCCTAAGAATCAGTTTCCGCTTTTCTTCTTGACCGAGTACCCTGAAAGCTCGAGCAATTCTTCTCGCTGAATCTTCGTCTGGTCTCACCTTAAGCTCCTCCATGTCTGCAAACACCTGAAGAAGAAAACAGAACGAAAACGAGTCTAAAGTCAAGTCATACTTCTCGTAAAGAGAAATCTCGAAGAGTGTCTAAAGAGTAACACTGAGATCAATTCTCAAGGAAAGACAGAAAACTGATATACCTCGATAACTTTATCGTGAAGGCCATGGTGAGCATACAAAGCTATCATCCTAGCAAACAAACGTCTTGGGATGGATCGTGTATGCGTGTGCAGAATCATATTCCATAACGATTCTGCCTCATCAGCTCTTTCATCCATATCAAATGCCAATAAGAGAGTATCAAAAGTTCCCATCGTAGCGCCCTGCCCTTTGCTCAACATCCACTTAGCCACCTAAGTATTTTGCACTAAAACCAATCAAACTCATAACACCATATTTAGCAAAAACTTGCACTTGACATTAGAAGTCATGTCACTTACTTGAATCACACGATGCCATTGACTTCTCTTCCGTAAAATTTGCAACGCTTTAGCAGCAGCAATAATCGGAAACTCAACCTCCCAAGCTACCCATTTGTTCAAAGCTCCATAAACAACCTCTTTTTCATTTGGAAGTCCAGAGAGCTACAAAATCAAGAGTTCATCAAATCAACACAGACTACTAGACCACCATTTCGTCTACACAACTGTTTTCTCACGTACCATACGGACAAGATTAAGCGCTTTCTGTCCCGAGCCAGCAGGATCATTCCTCTTCCACAAATGATGCTCTTGCTTCTTCCCCACCTTCTTCACTTCCTTCCTACAAAACAACCTTACAAATGACTCAATAGGAACAAACAACGGCACCTATTACACAAGACATAACTGAAGAACAAACAAACCTCTTCACATTGACTCCATAACCTCCATCTAAATCCCCATCTTGCTTCTCTAAGAACTTGACACAACTCCACCATTACAGCTAAATTCAAAAACAAAACAAGAAACTAGAAAACATCTTTCTTCTTACCTTTGCCCTGATGCAAAAACCAAATCTTTTTGCCTTCAAACTGAAACAACTTGCCATAACTGGAAATTCAAGCACTGAAAAGACTGCAAATTTCTGCAATAACAAGAACACACATCTCAAAATTGAAGTGTCCAAAAGAAAAAAATCTCATACAATACAATTGATGGAGAAAATAAAAAAGAACTCACTGGATCAAAGTTACACAGTGCCATTACTAATCTTCACTTCCACTAACACAATTGCAGATAAAGGTGAAACCTTGATATGAACCAGAGCGAAATTGAACTTGATGTGATGTAGTGAAAACAAGAGTGGATTTAGGGTTTTTACAAAATCAATCGAACAAATTTGAGTGAGAGGAGATTATTACAAGATTGAGAATTGAGAGAGATTGGTTTTTGAGTTCAGGGAGAAGAAGATGTGTGATTTAACCGGTTACCTAAACCGATCAATAACCGAAATTGTTTTGGTTAAACATAATGGGCCTTTAAATTAACGATGGGCCTAATAGCCCAATAGAGACAGTTTAGTTCTTTTAAGTCCAGTCCCACTTGGTTGGGTTTTTTTATAGCATTTACATTTATGATTAACAAATTTTTATATGATTTTACTCTACAAAATTTAAGTACTACCATATAATATAATAATTTGTTTAAAATTGTTGTTGACACAAAAAATATAATAATTTGTTTATGTGATTTTATATATTTAGCATAGATAATACTTGAAATACCACAATGATTATACCTAAATACATAATCAATACTTCAATAGGATACTTGAAATGATAAATTTTGAATCTTAGTAGATAATACACTCATTAATATATTTTTATATCATTTTTAATATATTCATACACTACCATAATATTCCTGAGGATGACTTTCAATTCTACATTAAGAAAATATAAAATATTTTATGTGAATCGACTTGACATATGTTATAGTGAGATTAATAAATTTTTATTTTATTTTGAAAGTGATATTTATTGAGTTTTGGAATATATTTTTTTCTATGTAAATAGAGGAGAAGACTAAAATCATGAAACAGTCACATAAAACTTCCGAAAACCCGAATCTATAGAAATAAGTCAAATAACAAAAAAAAAAAAAAACAATCCATGAATTTAGTACCAAACATTTTTATCCAATCTATAAAAAATGTATACATAATAATTAGATTAAAAAAAGACTTTCATTGTTTTAGATATTTTATATATTTTAAATGTTTGTAATCATCAAAACAAGCTATTTCGCGCACCACACATTTAATTATAAACTAAACTATGCTGATTTATTTTTTAATAAAAACTCTTCCTTAATTGTTTAGCTTTGTAAACGATATGAGGACTACATATGAGGTTGCTAAAAAAAAAAAAATTGTTTAGCTTTGTTTAGCGCTAATGAATAGAGTCAAATTTAAGACCAAATTTGAATCTTATATATTTTTAAATCATCTATTTGGCGAAAAACAATTAAAAAATGAAAATCCACTTATTATGTTAATTTATATTTTGAAAAGTACTAATTCTCTCGATCCTTTCTAAAATTAATTGTGGAATATTAAAAATTTACTAAACTGACCAATAATAACCCAACAAATTATACCTAAATATATAATCAATAGGATACTTGAAACGATAACTTTTGAATCTTAGTAGATAATATCCTCACTTATATATTTTAGATCATTTTTAATATATTTACCATCGGTTTTTCTCTCTTAAGAAAAATCGGATACCAAATTTATATAAAGAAAAAAATAGTAATTTTGAAGGGTATGTATTGGCAAAACAAAGTCATTCCAGTAATAGTGATCTTACAGGGTTGATTCCAGGGTAATTGGTTTGGATTTCAGGTATAACTGGATTTATCCTTGATCCCAAGGATTGAAGCATTTTACCACATTCCAAAAATGATTATACCTAAATACATAATCAATAGGATACTTGAAATGATAACTTTTGAATTTTACTAGATAATATACTCACTTATATATTTTAGATCATTTTTAATATATTCATTCACTACCATAATATTTCTAATGATGACTTTAAATTTTAAATTTAAAAAATATAGAATATTTTATGTACATCGCGCGAACGACTTGATATATGATATAGTGAGATTAATAAATTTTGATTTTACTTAGAAAGTGATATTTATGGATTTTTGGAAGGTTTAATTTTTTTTTTTTTGGGTACAGTTATTACTCATTAATTTGGTGTTGTAAAAATTAAATTATTAGTTTCATACAAAAAGACTTTCAAATTAACCAATCATGAAAAACAATAACAGCATCAATAACCAAAAAAAATCTTTTTGGTTTTACAAAATGATACAATACACGATTTCTAAATATTCAATACAATGTATTTTTATCTTGACCTTTTTAAAAAATAATAATTTGAAGAGGTATCAAAATAATGTGTTTTTTTATATTTCATTAGACTCTATCTGTCTACATACATATAAACATCATGTGTATAAATCAGAAAGTTTTTTTTTAATGTATGAATCATATATATACTTACAGTTTACAGTTGCAGAAGTCATGAAAAACTTCCGAAAAACGGAATGTATACAATTAACACACAAAAAATAATCCATGAATTTAGTACCAAGCCTTTTTATCCAATCTATAAAAACGTATGCATAATAATAATAATAATAATAATAATAATAATAATAATAATAATAATAATAATAATAATAATAATAATAAAAAATAAATAAATAAAAACTTCTATTGTTTTAGATATTTTGTATATTCTAAGTGTGTATAGTCATCAAAACAAGTTATTTGGCGCAACATGCAGTTAATTATAAACGAAACTATGCTGATTTAATTTTTATAAAAAATCTGCCTTAATTTTTTAGTTTTGTTTAGTGCTAATGAATAGTCAAATTTAAGACTAAATTAAATCTGATATATTTTTAAAATCATCTATTTGGCATAAACAAAAATGAATATCCACTTATTCTATAAATTTATGTTTTAAAAAGTATTAATTCTGTCGATCCTTTCTAAAAGTAATTGTGGAATATTAGAGATTTACTAAACCGAATAATAATAACCGAGTAAGTTTTGGTTTTCAAGTGTTGAATAACCAAGAAAATATTAGATAAATTTATCGATTTCATCGTGAGTGTATCATTAAAAGCCCAGCTAGATTCTAAAGCCCCACGATTGGCCCACATTCATTCTATATATATATATATATATATTCACAGGAGAGAAGCAAAAAGGATTTTTGTTTTGAAGGTTAACAAAAATAAAGTCTTGTTCCAAAGTTTGAAACCAATTATGAGGACGATGATGTCCAATCTTCCAAGTGATTTGGTTGAAGAGATTATATCTAGGGTTCCTATGAAATCTTTGAAAAAAGTGCGATTAACTTGCAAAAAGTGGGAGAGTATATCCAAAACTACGAAGATGCATCTAAGAGAAGGAGAGTCTCATATGATTGTGATGGACAATCACAATCTTTACTTAACAACCATCAACTATCCATCTACTAGGTTTCAAGGCAAACTTACTTGCCTTAACGAACAAGTCAAGATATCTCAAGTCTTTCATTGTGAGGGTTTGTTGTTATGCATCTTGAAAGATTCTTTTAAACTTGTGGTTTGGAATCCGTATTGTGGGCAACAACCTAGGTTGATCGAAACTTATGTAAATTACTGTCCGGACAGGTTCATGCACGGCTTTGGATACGTGAATAATAAGAACAAATCTTGTGGAAGAAGCTATAAAATCTTGAGGTTTTTAGATGAAAACATTGGTGGTTATGAATCCGAAAATAGATTTCCATGGTATGAATTATACGATCTCGACTCTGGTTTATGGACAACTCTTGACTTTCTGACTCCACAATGGCGTTTTCTGTCAACTAAACCTGGTGTTTCTCTCAAGGGAAACACTTACTGGTGTGCTATAAGTCCCGAACTGGATGAACAAAACTATCACATAATCTGCTTTGATTTTACGAGAGAGGAATTTGGACCGCTTTTAAGTCTGCCATCTAGTGCTGGCCTTAGAAATTTTGACTTTGTGACTTTGTCTTGTGTTAGAGAAGAGAAGCTTGCGGTTTTACTAGAGCACAGAAAAGCATATATGAACAATGAGATTGAGATATGGATTACGACCAAGATTGAGGCCGAAAACATATCTTGGAGCAAGTTCTTGAAACTGAAACGGAAACCGAAAGGGATGCCACCCATCACCCACTTGTTTACAGTTACGTCTGCGAGCTTCTTCATTGACGAGGAGAAGAAAGTCGCCATAGGTTTTCATAAACACTTTATATGCATTGGAGATAATGGAAACTATGGAGAACTTGATCTCGGATATCATGAAGACCAAAGCTGTTCGACATATGTGTGCTCTTATGTTCCAAGTTTAGTGCAAATCAAGCAACATGCACAAGACAAAAGGAAAAGACAAAACCTTTTCGAAGAGCATGGGTTTTTTGAAAAGTTACTTGGCAGTTGGCACATTTGAAAAGCAGATCTAAGTGCAAAAAAAACGAGATGATATATAGTCTCAATTTACAAAGCATAATTTATGTCTTTCATCTATAGTCTTCCTTTACTTGTAAAAAGATAACTCTTATCATTAAATTTTCTTTTATAAGTCTCTTGCTTATATGTTAGGAATAGGAACAAGGGCTTGGTGCATTGATTCGAAGAAACTAGTTAATAGTTCTGTCTCTCAAGTAGATATAGTCTTATGTCGTATGTCTCTCAAGTTAATTGTTAGGAATGCATGTAACTTTTATAACTGTTTGTCGAGGACACTGAAGCCTTTTGATGGAAATGCTTTACTCAAACTTTTGGGTTATAGCCTCATTAAATCAAAGAATCGTACGTAAATGTTACCATATAGACATAAGAAATTAAGCCAACTTTGCTTGCACTAAAGACTCTTTATTATATACCTGACTGAAATATTTTAGAACAACTTGCTTTATTACTTTTTCCAAAGAAGAACAGCTTGATCATAAGAGGTACGTTTTCCAAAGAGGAGTTCATGAAGACTCTTTCCATTGAGAACCGAACTAGGTGTAAGATTAATTAAGTGAGTTGCGGTAAGAATGCATTCGCCCCAAAACTTGATAGGAAGATTGCTTTGGAACAAACAAGCTCATGCGACATTGAGTATGTGTGGATGTTTCCGTTCAACACGTCCATTTTGTTGTGATGTATCGACACAAGAAGTTTAATGGATGATACCTTTTTCCTGGAAGAAGGTTGTGAGACACACGAACTCGGTTCCATTGTCACTACAAACAGTTTGAACTGGTTTCCCGAATTGTCTTTCGGTCATAGCAAAAAATTTTTGAATCAAGCTTGCAACTTCTGATTTTTCAGACATAAGGTACGTCCAAACAGTACGGAAAAAATCGTCTACTAAAGTCAGAAAATACACAGCTCCACATGTAGAAAGAGTCTGATATGGTCCCCAAACATCGCAATGAACAAGTGAAAAACAATCCGAAGCTTTATTAGAACTGTCTTTAAAACTCTCACGTGTTTGTTTGACACGAAGACAAACATCACAACTATGAGTATCTCCAAAATCTTTAGGAGATTTATTACATTCGGGTAATGAAAGTAAAACACCAGCAGCGGGATGCCCTAGTCTACGTTGCCACAAAGATCTAGAAGATGTCGTGTCTGAAGAAACAGTGTTGGCCTTAGCAGCTAGAACCCCCGTAAAATAGTACACTCCCTCACGCTCTTCACCCGCTCCAATCAAAATCCTCGAAAAACGGTCCTGTAAAAAACACAAAGTATCATTGAAGATAGCAATGCATCCAATTTGTCTCAACAATTTGGAAACAGAGATAAAGGTGCAATTAAAATCAGGCACAAAGAGAACATCAGGAAGAAGAAATTCAGTGCTTAACGCAAGGGTCCCTCGCTTGGTTGCACGAGACATTGTGCCATCAAGAAAGATTACTGCCAATGGCAAGATATCAACCATATCAAATAAGAGCGGGATGTCACCAGTCATATGGTGAGAGGCACTTGTATCAATAATAACATCAGTGAGATGAGTTTTACCCGACGAGCGTTCAGATGTCGTATCAGGACGTTGAGCTTTGAGAAGACTTATCAAATGAGCAATCTGATCGTTGGGCACAGTTGGAGAGAATGCGACACGAGTTGCATTAGCTCTGCCACGACCACGACCGGAGCCACGTTGAGGTCGACCTCCCCGTTGAACAGATTTTGTATCAGCCACACTTTGAGTAGATGATGCTTGTGAGGTAGACCGATTGGAGCTAGTAGGAGGAGCTTGCCCTTTCATCTCATACCACCAATCTGGATATCCATGGAGAGCAAAGCATTCAGACCTGTCATGTCCTTGTCAATTGCAGTGGTTGCAAAATAAGAGTAGAACGATCATGGAAGCGTGAGCCAGAGCCAGAGACAGCAGCAACTTGAGCATTCTCGGTTCTGACCGCAAAACCAATAGCATCAGTCTTTGGAACGTCCTTTGACCTTGCAATATTCAGATTGTGCTCTTCTCGGATCACACGGGAGTAAGCTTGATTAAGGCTGGGTAAAGGGTCTTCTCCAGTTATTGTAGAACGGATTTGACTGAAGCGAGGAAGTGATATATTGCATTTTTGACATGTTTTAATCCTTGTTTTGTCTTT